>BQNB010017879.1:0-33885 GCA_026074375.1 Tanacetum coccineum
GCCTAGGTTTAGTAGCTTATTATTAGTAGCTTATTTATAAGCATTTTAATAGTAATCTTTATTAGTAAAAGCCTTGTTCTTGATTCTGATTTGTTTAATTATTCCGCATTGATCATGATTATGATATCCTAGATGAGTCCAGATCTTGGATCTAACAGTCATCCAATCAAAAACCGTGATTGTGTAACACCAACGTCTAAAAAAAAGTGTACAATCACCTTGGGATTACTATCTACATATGTCTAACGCATAGTAAAAAGCATCTACAAGTGTTTTTACGAATTGGATGGCAATAACTTATTTAAAAAGGGTATTCTATTTGTCGTGACAAATATGTACGAAAAAGCATGCATACATCTTCGTATCATAGATTTTAATAAAAACTTTACTCAATTAAGTTATTTATTATGGTATCACATATTTTCTATACATCTAATGTATAAATAGTGTTACCTTTTTAAAATTTGACGATTCAACGCGTTTCCAAATATAAAGAATTATGTTTAATCACGGGAAAAGATTAAATTTTTTTGAAAACATGTACAAAGAAGCATGCAAAACAACTTTGTAGCACTAATTTAAAAAAAACTTTAATAATGACACTGTAGTGATATGACATGGTTCACGGTAACTCCAATCGAACACACAAAGAAGCGGGGAATCAGGTCAGCGCGACGCGTATTAAAAAGCTAAAATCTTTAGGAAAATCCTCCTTAAACTTCTCTTATAGTTTGTTCTAGTGGATGAGCCGTACTTCCCATGAGTCCATAGCGTCCAGTTTTAACCATTCAAAATAAAACTTTAATTTGGAAAACACATTATGAACTATAAATAGTCCATAATAAATCTGATTTTATAATAATTAGTCATGTTTATATTTATTTTCCAAAAACCCTTTTTATTTTCTCACAAGTCTAATACTTAAAATAAAAAACAATATAAACATAAAACTAACTCACATAACAATTATTTAAATAACAACACTTAATAATTAAGTCATGCAAATATTCATAATTATCCTAATTATCTAATAATTAAAACATGTATGTGTCCATATAAGGCTCCTTCATCCTATAAAGTCCGGCCACATTCATAGATGTAATCGATTGCGTAAGCCTTATACAAATACATACCACATAGCACATAAATTAACTTTTAGGCCCTATTAAGACATTCCCAAGGTCTTCCTTAGCTTTTAAAGTCGTGGATCGAAACCACATATATTTAATGTCTATGTTTTAATTCTTGATCATCATATTTGCATAAAAATTCATTAACAATTAACAAGATTAATATCACATATCACTCCATGATAAATTGCATGTATTTACCATGGATGCCGAATTAACAATTAATTTAAACATAAAACTGATCAATTTACAATTAAACACATCAAGTTTTTATTTATAAAATTGCATGCAACCTAGAATTCGTCTAATTAATTTTATAACTTAATAAAAATTTGAATCTTGATGCACAAAGATCAAATCTTGATGCATAAAACGCCCAAAGGGCTTAAAAAATCAATCAAGAACCCTAATTTTGTCCAATTTTATTCTTGTAATTACAAATTCATATACGATGGCTCGTGATGCCACTGTTGGGATTTTACATCTATTTAACCATTAAACATATCACGAGTATGCAGCGGAAAGATCAAACACGTATAGAACTTATAACTAACAAGGGATTGAAGATGTGTACCTTTCAGCAAGAAACGTTACACTGCTTTTAGCAATAAACGTTACACCGTCTTCAATATACGTGTGTGTATAACACCACGCAAAACCACCAAGGATCAAAATAATAATACCTCTAAGTTTACACACACAATACGTTCTTAGCAAACAACGTGTATGCTAGTACTACTAGTGTTTAACCAAACGATCACCGTAGATTGACTATCAACTAAACCAAGTAACCCTTCGTGTTCTTGAGGGTCGAACCACAACCAAATGAAAAACCTTTGTGGGTTTGCTGCCGATCGAATAGGAGGGGAAAAGAAAAACCAAAAACCTTAAAAGGTTTTGGTTCGGTCGACTAGGAGAAAGAGCAAGAGAGATTAGGGATTTTAGGGATTTAAGTTATGAGCTCTCAAGGACCCTAAGACCTCCTTATATACTCCTCTCAACTTGGCTTGTAAGAATAGTCCTCCACCTCCTCATGAGGAGGTGGTTCGACCGACTATAAGGAAAGAGTGGGAAAAACCAAACTTTCCCTTTTCTCGGTTTTGCATATTAGTCCTTTAACTATTAACAACTAATATTTATTCTTGTTAAACTTTTAACGATCGTTTGTTAAAACACTAATTAATATATTACATTAATATATTAAAACGATATTACTAACACATATTAACGCTGCTTCTGATGTGGTCGTTGTGTAGGTGTATTCAAATGTCAAATACACGGTTTACTATTCCTAATTTCTAATGCCCCACCAATAACCTAGAAAAAAAACAAACAACTTCATAATACACGGGCAGTGTACCCAGTCAATTGTAGTTTCGTTGGTAAGTAGGGTGTCGATCACAGAGAGCGAGAGCGTTAATTCCTAATTCTATCAGTATTTTAGTTATCTAAATTAAACCTAAAACTAATTCTATCAGTATTTCACTGAGAGCGAGAGCGTTAAAGGGGGGGGAGGGGGTTCAGCCTGAGAGACTGGCACGGTTTTGTGTATCTAACCTAAGGTTTTGATGACAAGTAAAGCAATAAACACACACAAGAAGACAAACAAACAATAGAGAAGCGATCAAGGACTAATGTAAGGAAAACGTATCAACCATGAATAATCCGATAAAACGCATGTTTGTTTATTAGTGCAATGATTGTCTTATCTCGAAGGGCATATCATTCCTAGACTAGGCGGTACTTCTTCCTAAGACCTAGACACGCTAATATTCTGTCATAATTAGACGCATCCGCATAAAGCTTCCTTATGTTGATTATAATCTATCTTAGGATCTAAGTAATGGGGCTCCTACTAAATAACCCTCCGACATTCAATTGAACTTATACCCACTTACTACTTAACGACGATTTATATACTAGTAGTCCATTGTTCGAGTCCTTACCAATGGAATAAGAACGTACTCGTTGATACCAAGGTTACCTTATGGCTCAACTAAGCTCACTAAACTAAAGGCAAGGATAGGTCAATATTTGTGATCCTATGATTCTAGATATATAAATTGCAATATGGAGAGCTATCCCGGACTCTTAGCCTATGCCCAAACAACACCGAAGTTGCAACGCATTAAATATGTAGGACTAGACCCAATTGAATGATAGGTCGCATACTGATAAGTGTAAAATACACCTATCCGTTAACACCAAAAATGACCCTAAATGACTAAAAACATACTTAAAATGGCTAAAATATACTTGTTTTTGTGTTTTGTGTATGCAGGTATGGATATATCAAAAATCACAAGAAAACCGTCAAAAACGGGCAAACACGGATACAAGAACGGAAGAGCGAGCAAGAGCCAGAAGCCAAAGTCAAAAAGTCAACCTTGGTCAACTCTCAAAGTCAACACTAGAAGACCCAAAGTTCCATTTAAGTCCCCCAAGTTCCAAAAGTTACACAAATAGTCCCTAAGGCTTAATGAGCCCTAAACTTACCTTAAAACCTCACCTGGATCAAAAGCCCATACCCGGCCCAAAACCCAAAAGCCCATTTTCCTTTTATAAAAGTCCAGGGACCAAATGTGCCAATTCTGAAAGTTGAAATATACTTGGATGTGTATTACTTTTACACTAATAAAGAGAGGGACTAGTCTTGCAATTTCCTCAAACTCGCATTGTCACACCCTGCCAAGGCGGAAATGCGAGGCGTTAACAAGAATGGATATCATCACAACACATGGTGTCTATATAGAGAATACTAAAATGCATACAATAAAGTAAAGTATAAACACGAAGTGTCATAACAATACCCATAACTAATCAAAACATAAAAGGTGTCTTTAATGATGAAAAGGAAGTTCTCGTCATAAGAAGAACAATGCAACAAATATTCATACAATGACTAAAATCCCAAATATAAACTTCAAGATCATCTTATGTCTCTTTTTAGCCACTTCTCAACTATCTAAGAATTCAAATCATGACCTTCACAAACACCTGAAAATGATGCTTAAAACGTCAACACAATGGTTGGTGAGAGTCATAGGTTTAAGACACACAAATCAATCTTTTAAATCCAATTACTGTGATTATCAAAACAATATAGGACAATTATGCAAAATATGAACTTATGCTAACATGCAATCCACATACTGGGTAGGAACGTTACCCCCGATCCATTACAACAACTGGGTAGGAACGTTACCCCCGATCCATTTCAACAACTAGGTAGGAACGTTACCCCCGATCCATATGTCACTTACGCACCTAAAAGTCTACCAGCTGGAACTTATACTTAGGCCTGGACCACACATCATTGAGTATTATTTCAACCCTTCAGTTGGATTTGATTGAGTAGTAAAGACCACTCCCAACCGAACTAATCACATCACAAACTACTCCAATTGATCACTAAGCCATGGAGCATACCACAAAACCCACTCCAATTGATCACTAAGCCATGGAGCCTTTCCACAAAATTCAGTAGGTATTATTTCAACCCTTCAGTTGGTTTGAGTTGAGTAGTAAAGACCGCTCCCAACCGAACTAATCACATCACAAACTACTCCAATTGATCACTAAGCCATGGAGCCTTTCCACAAAATTCAGTAGGTATTATTTCAACCCTTCAGTTGGTTTGAGTTGAGTAGTAAAGACCACTTCCAACCGAACTATTCACGAAGCAATAACACGTAGCAAGTAATCACAGCAACTAAAACAGTTTAACACATAGCATCATTTTCACCTTAATAAAACACAAGAAAAATGGGCTATGAAACTCACCTTTGCCTAGCCCTCAAAAGCTTCCAACAAAACTTCACAAATAGTTAACACAATCTATACAACAAAAGAATTCGTGTTACACGTTATTAAGCCGAAAGCTTAATGTACATGTAACATTCATATGATGGACGTCTAAGATGTTTTATTAACCCCCATGGGTCACCTTGACTCCATACCCAACTTAAACCACTTTACTAACAAGTATACTAGCTAGTCACTATTCGTGCCAAACTGCAGAATTTTAATGTGACTTATCGCACTCAAAACCTTAACTTAATGACCTTCATAATTCAAACGAAAAATCGCACATGTTTATTAATGAATATATCAACTACCTTGGGACTCCCAAGATTCAATTACATACACAAGTACTCCTAAGAAAATCAAACTCCAAAACAGTCCCAATTCGGGTCTGATTGAGCACTAAAAAGTTTAGACTTAAAAATCATATTTAGACTTCGAATTAATTAATTTCCTTTGGTGGATATTTAATAGACACATAATAATTAACTACTGTAGAAGGGCTAAGTCTAATTCAAATTTTAAATAGGGTTTTCACTTCACACAACTTGACCTAAATCTGAAATAAAAACTCAGCCTTGACAATGAATCTTGTTTGAATTATTTAAATACCTTCCACTCACTTTTAATTCTTGAAACCTATGGGGTTTGAAAGTAGACTCTCTGTAGATAATTTTAGGCTTTTGAAAATCATTAAAAGCTATTCGGATGATCAAGTTATGACCCTCGCAAGTTGACCCTTCAAAACTGTCAACAATTTAACTCCGAATTTACTAACCCTAAAACCCTAATTACACATGGTTAACTTCATTAACCATATAAAAACGATTTTAAAAGATAAAAACCCTAAATTTACAGATCCTACATCTTTTCAATAGCCAAGGTCCTTACATCTCTCCAAATGGAGATCCGAACCTTGTCTAACCAATATGAACCACTCTCCATCTCTTTTCACATACGATCGTGGTCCAAGCCACGCAACATCTCATGTTGACGCGTTCTTTGCTTTGGACGTCTTATCTTATACCACCAACATCCTTTCTCGATCTTAGCTTGGATCGTCATACGTCAATCCAGAACTCATTCTTGGCTTCACTCTTTCTCCTACTCTATGATTCAACAACTACATTTGCCTTTCCCAGATGGTACTTGGCCTTAGAACCGTACTCACTAGATAACTTCATCCATCATCTTTGCCTCATGTTCAATCCTTTCGATTGAAAGTGTGTTGGAGACATTCATGATCCGTATAGATTACTCTCCATGTCTCATTCACTTAATGCCTCTAGCATTATAAGGCAAAACCTACCACGTTAGCCATGCAATCCTTCATAAGAACCTTCAGTTGTCGCGACGTACAAGCAATCACCTTCTCCCTTTTTCTAAGCATGCTTCCAAATCCTTGCTTCGCGCGTCATAATATACTATGAAATCGTCTGCTCCTTCTGGCAATGCCAAGATCGGCTCATTACCCATTTGATTCCTTCCACATCTAGATAGCTTCCTTTTTCTCCGCTTCCACGTTGTTGGCTAACATTCACGCAACATCTTTTCTCTCCTTCAAGTGACTTCCACTATCCATCCTACACGTTTGACACGTACTCCTCCTTAGACTTCGGGTTGGTTTAAAATATCGTCTGTATATATACGTTAACTAGCTTGTCTATATACGGCCATGCACACCCGGCTCATTAACTCCCATCGAAACCGCTGGTGCATTGGTTAACCCAAAAGGCATAGCCGCAAACTTCAACGTCTCTATTACGTATCCTAAAAATATTCTTAGCTACGTCGTCCTTGTACACCCTCCTTTGGAACATCACATACGAATTTTCTATCTCACTCTTCTCGAGATAATCTATGCACATTCCAAACTACCGACCTTTCTTCCTACCAAGCAATACAGACGCTTCCCACAACGAGTTACCATTCGAACAACCCTCACCTTGCAACTCTTGCAATATATCCAACAACTCGTAGGCCTCTCAAAGCGTCAAAATGACACTAGTCCATCACAATACCGCATCGCTCCTTGTACTAATTCCATACGAAATCCCATTCTACGATGAGGGGTAAAACCTATTAATTTCTTAGGAACACTTTAAAGGGCTCAAAAAAAAATCTTAGCTACGTCATCCTTGTACACCCTCCTTTGGTGACAATCCGAACGAGTTTTTCTATCTCACTCTTCTTGAGATAATCTATGCACATTCCAAACTACCCACCTTTCTTCCTACCAAGCAATGCAGACGCTTCCCACAACGAGTTACCATTCGAACCAACCCTCACCTTGCAACTCTTGCAATTATTACAACAACTCATGCCTCTCAAAGGCGTCAAATGACACGAGCCTTCACAAATTGGCGTCGCTCCTTGTACTAATTCCATATGAAATCCCATTCCACGACGAGGGGTAAAACCTACCATCAACTCTAGAACCACGCCATGAAGAAATACCAAACTTCACATGCACCAATTGGTATGGACCCAAAAATCACACAATCCCAAAAGAAGAAACAACCGAATATAAACATCGACATAACGAACGAACCTCAGACCTAACAAACGCATCAACGATGCTAGAAACACCCAATGAATAATACCACGTACCATGACCCATTAATTAAAAGATTAAGAACCTTTGTACCAAAACCGATTTTTACCCAAGGAAACTTTCCCTCATAACCTTATACCAATCATTTTAAAACAATAGAATCACCTTAGTTAATAATGCAAATAATTTTAAGTGTAAAAATAAATTTAAATAAAATTTTCATAAACTTATTTTAATTATGGTTTTCATAAAAGAAATCAAAAGATGATTTTAAAAAAATGTGTTGCATTTTATTTATATAATTTATTTTTTAAAAGAAGTTTTTAACACCTAAACAATATGGTATCGACTACAACAAACTTACTTTCAAATGGAATTTATGACTCACAACAAAAAAACATCATGATAGCAAAATAGACTCCCAAAATACCTTAAGAATTCCAATACCAGAATATTAATTTACTTGAAAACGAACACGACAAGAACTCTTGCAAACCAAACAAACCATAAGGACTCATCCATACCAACGGTCTTAGAACCAAACCAAAAAGTATCGTCACCTTTAGACAAAGGAAAATAATCAAAACGCCAAACGGAGAACATAGAACACCAGTTCTATGATAACACCCTAGAATACCAACACGAGCGTTGGATATCTCAACGAACAACGAGCTAACAAACCAACTTAAGAATCACGATGACAATACCAGCAAGTATCCGATGTATCCGCAAATTATAGATGAAATAGAACCTTACCATCTACGCAACCCAACCTAATATAATCGCCCAATCGGTTAAGAGAGGAATTCTCAAACCACACAACCATCCTCAATAGGATCTCACATCACATCTACACTACCATCTACATAACTATCCAGACTTACATCCTTACATAATACAACAAAAATACAAGCAACAATGAATCAATGCAATCAAAGTCACAAGTTCCCCGTGTGTGACACCTTTATAATTATGTTCGCGACCATAATTATAATTGCACCTTTTGCACACGCGTACTTACTTCCAAGACCACACCTCTCAATGATAACACACATCTACCACATAGCACTTAATAATAATCTAAATATAACTCAAACATGATAATCCACCTAACGAAACATAAAATCCCAATCGACCAAACGAAACAGAAGTCACATCGTGACCCAAAATATAAAATCAATCCTCGATTATAGTAACGCATCGAGGTAGAAAACGAAATAAACTTATGTTGGGCCTCGCTTGGGTTTGACTTTTCTCTCTCAAAAGTCACCCAACTCCGCGGGTCCAGTGAGGTAAACAATCTCCCAACGATATCCCCTAGGGGTAGGGGAAGACATGACTAAATAATAACAAAGGGGTATATACTATTAGATCCCCATAATGAAAAAGTATATATTTCATATTATATAGTAGTAATTCAAAATAGGAAGAATTTCAAAGCTTTAAAGTAGCGAGAACATACGGTATATACGTACACAAACACTTATGCCCTAAAATGCAACTATATGAGGGACCCTTAAGCTATAGTCTAGGCTCAACCACCTAGTTCTCTATAACCACAGGCTCTGATACCAATCTGTCACACCCCGCCAAGGCGGAAGCGCTAGGCATAAAGAGAATGGATATCATCACAACACATGGTGTCTATATAGAGAATACTAAAATGCATACAATAAAGTAAAGTATAGACACAAAGTGTCATAACAATACCCATAACTAAGCAAAACATAAAAGGCGTCTTTATTGATGAAAAGGAAGTTCTCGTCAATAAGAGACATGCAACATATATCCATACAATGCTAAACATCCACATATAAACTTCAAGATCATCTTAAGGTCTCTTTCTAGCCACTTCTCACTATCTTAAGAATCCTCATGACTTCACACCTGAAAATGATGCTTAAAACGTCAACACAATGGTTGGTGAGAGTCATAGGTTTAAGACACACAAATCAATCTTTTAAATCCAATTACTGTGATTATCAAAACAATATAGGACAATTAATGGCATGCAAAATATGAACTTATGCTAACATGCAATCCACATACTAGGTAGGAACGTTACCCCCGATCCATTACAACAACTGGGTAGGAACGTTACCCCCGATCCATTTCAACAACTAGGTAGGAACGTTACCCCTGATCCATTTCAACAACTAGGTAGGAACGTTACCCCCGATCCATATGTCACTTACGCACCTAAAAGTCTACCAGCTGGAACTTATACTTAGGCCTGGACCAACACATCATTGAGTATTATTTCAACCCTTCAGTTGGATTTGATTAAGTAGTAAAGACCACTCCCAACCGAACTAATCACATCACAAACTACTCCAATTGATCACTAAGCCATGGAGCCTTTCCACACAATTCAGTAGGTATTATTTCAACCCTTCAGTTGGTTTGAGTTGAGTAGTAAAGACCACTCCCAACCGAACTATTCACGAAGCAATAACACGTAGCAAATAATCACAGCAACTAAAACAGTTTAACACATAGCATCATTTTCACCCCAATAAAACACAAGAAAAAGGGGCTATGAAACTCACCTTTGCTTAGCTCTCAAAAACTTCCAACAAGGCTTCATAAATAACTAACACAAATCTAAGCAACAAAATACATCGTGTTACACGCTACTAAGAAAAAAGCTTAATGTACATGTAAAATTCATATGATGGATGTCTAAGATGTTTTATTAACCCCCATGGGTCACCTTGACACCATACCCAACCTTAACCACTTCATTAACTAGTTTCACTAGTTAATCACAATTCGTACCAAACTGCAGAATTTTAACGTGACTTATCGCATTCAAAACCCTGACTTAATGACCTCCATAATTCAAACCAAAAATCACCTATGTTCATTAATGAGTATATTAACTACCTTGAGACTCCCAAGTGTCAATTACATACACAAGTACTCCTAAGAAAATCAAACTCCAAAACAGTCCCAATTCGGGTCTGATTGCGCACTAAAAAGTTTAGGCTTAAAAATCATACTTAGACTTCGAATTGATTAAATTCCTTTGGTGGATCTTTAATAGACACATAAGACTTAACTACTGTAGAAGGTCTAAGTCTAATTCAAATTTAAAATAGGGTTTTCACTTCACACAACTTAACCTAAATCTGACATAAAAACTCAGCCTTGACAACGAATCTTGTTTGAATTATTTAAATAACTTCCACTCACTTTTAATTCCTGAAACCTATGGGGTTTGAAAGTAGACTCTCTGTAGATAATTTTAGGCTTTTGAAAATCATTAAAAGCTATTCGGATGATCAAGTTATGACTCTCGCAAGAATACCGCTATCAAACTGCACTTTTAACTCCGAATTACTAACCTAAACCCTAATTACACATGATTAACTTCATTAACAATATAAAAACGATTTTAAAAGATAAAAACCCTAAATTTACAGATCTTACATGAACCCTAATCCATCATATTAATTATTACATGTGTTATTACTTAGAATATAACAAGAATTGAAAAATTATAACTAGAATTGAACATAAATTAGAAAATTTACCTTAGAAAAGAACCCTAAATTTTTTTTTCTTCCTCATTGAAACCGGTCAGAACAAAATAAGTGTGTGGGATTTTGGGTTTTGGTTTTTGTATTAAATAACCTACAATATTAATTATAGATAAAGCCCAACTAGAATTTGTTTCCAAATACAATTCTTTTTTCTTTTCTTTTTTTAAAATTCTGATTTTTACCTATTCCATTCCAAAATCAAAAATATTTTCTTTTATTTCTTTTATTAATTAATTAATTAACTTTTATACAGTTAAAGATTTATAAAAACCAAACTAAATTGTTAAACCATTGCTTGAAATTACTTCTAAAAATAATTTTTCATTTTCAAATTCACTTTCTAAAAATAGAAAGTCTTCCAAAAACTCTCATATTTTAACAAACACATTTCTTTCACAAATGACACACTTCTCATTTTAATTCATCACCTATAGATTCACATATTAATCAATCCAATTCTCTTAAAATACCCAATCAATTCCATTATCACTATAGGTGATTAAAATGAAATTTCTCCATCAAATATCTCATTTCTCTTAACTTTACTTCTAAAACCTAAACTTATCTTAAATTACTAACATAAAAATACGTATACGTATAATTACTTACACAATTAACGCGAAACCGCTTCGATCACCAAAATCATTTCCTTGTCACCAAAAGTGAACGAAATAAACTTCACAAAATTCAACACAAATCCAATCCCATTGAGACGATCACGCTCAATGGATTGATTATCCAATATCTCATAAACCAAACTTATTGTACATATATTTAGGTCAACACTACGGTTTGACCAACCTGCTCGAACCACGGTTGTCACACAAAGAAGAAGTTCCACAAATGTTTATATAGAGTAAGAGATAAACTTTTCCACATATATAGTTTCAATTTTCCCATAATAGTCGTCATCCAAATAGACATGTCTGCAAAAAGTTTGTATTTCGTAGTAACATACAACAAGGTTCGTTTCCAACATAAATCGTGATATAATAATTTTTTTTTATTAAAGTCATAATAGGGATTTTTTTTCTTAAAAATATTTGAAGTCATAATGAAGTTTTCCAAAATTTTGAAGTCATAGTAACCAAAAACAATGATACCGATACAAAAGAATTTATATTTTGATAATAAAAACATTTTTTTTCCGAACGCGGACTGAATAAATATATTCGACAAAATTGGTGTTTTGATGTATTTTATAATACATAAGTTTTGATGCTAAAGCGATGTAACCGTTGAAAAATACAAGTGCATCCCGTTTAAAAATGTTCAAAAAGTACCTCACTTGTACATGTTTTGTTACCAAAGGACTTCAACTCGTCTAAATAAGTACCATCTCCGAAACACAACACCAGGACGAAAATTGTTATCATGGTTACACAATTAACCAGTATGAGGTATAAGGTTCTCGTTCTCATATCAATCCTTTTATCTCAAAAGGGGTCTCCTATGCGATGGTCATACAACCAAACAACTAGAGTGGTAACACTCTAAGGTGAGTTGCTCCTAAGGCAACTAATGACGTAATACGTCTCATTGAACGTCTTCAAGAATGAAATGTTTAAGTAACAGGTTTCCAAGATAAAAACGATGTCAACCCACATGGTGGATGAGAAATAGTCATTTGCAACACGCACGATAGGGTAAGGACAAAACATCGCACATTTCTGCTTTTGACCATAATCTCTCTATAGCCGTGTTGCATCTATGTCATTTGTGTATCCATCAAATCATCCAAGCCTCACCCATCCTCGAGTGAATTCGTCAAAGGTCTTAAGCCAAATAGCAACTTGAATCTTAATTTCATAACTCATCAAACAAGAACTGTCATGAACTTAAGTTAGAAGTTGGTAAAAAGCTTAATGTTTTTGAAAAATTAACTCAACTTTAGGGTCGCTAAGAAACAAAGAATGCTTACATTAAAAGCCAAAACGGTTGGCTTAATAGCATGACGAAATAAAACGGAGATGTAATCGGAATATAGGTCGACGAAATTTCTAATAGCGAAAGAACGAACGTCTCTACATGTTGTACATATAAAGTTCACCTGCTGCTCGCCTTGAGTTCTTACTCGGAATCTATCAACGAGTCCTTCTCAAGGTCTTATGCAGGGTAAAGATACGAAAAGTAGTTAAGTGTGCATCGCGACTCACTCGCGGAATCATCAGCGTGCGAAGACGATATATTAAATATGTTGTGACTATAACGGTGTCCTTAATAAAAAGGTGCTTAGGGATAGTGTGACACTAAATGACAGTAACCGATGTGAAAGCAAACTCAAAACATGAATGGATCAATCAAAATAAGCATGATGTACTAGAATCAATTAGTGGACATCTAAAAGTAAATGATGTACGATGCACATAATTCCTAGTATACTTTTCAGTGACTAAAGTGGAAAGTCGATTTTAAACTTGTTTAAAATAATGACTATACCCAGTGTTGCATGATACTCCCTGAATTAGACATAGTTGATCAAGTTATGTCTAATTGAGGTCTAATGATGCAACCACTCGGACTAGTCGACTCGTTTCATGTTCGGTGTTTTTAGAAAAAAGAAAATCATTTTGGTTATAGTTCGGATTTTTATTTTGAAAAATCGGCGTTCTCTATAACCTTAGGCTCTGATTACCAATCTGTCACACCCCACCAAGGCGGAACCGCGAGGTGTAACATATTAATAAACATCACACAAGATGATAGATAAAACACCATACATGATTTTAGATAATAGAAAGTTATCCGAATTACAACATTTCAAAGTACAAGTTTAAAAGTACAAAAGTCAACATTGTTGTTTTTCTTCCGAACATGGATCACCCCCAAAAGACAATAACTTGGAAGAAAATAGACATCTTGAACGATCAAATGCAATCACACTAAGTTTCCACCTTAGGAATGTCACCTGAAAAGCATGATAAAAACGGTCAACTATCGAAATAGTTGGTGAGTTCTCAAGATTTTGTACACCAAATATAGTTTTATAAAAGAGTAGACGTCCAATAACAGTTTGCCAACTCATTGGCAAGATATCAAAAATAGTTGTCCAAACCGAAATCAATTTCCAAACAAGTTGAGAGTCCAAAACAAATCAAGTTTTCAAACATTTCCCGTTACCCAAGGTAACGCAACACAAATCAATGTATATGTATGCAATACTTTATGCGAGGCACTACTTAAACGCATTCAGCCTAACCGTTCCAAACATCCAATCAAGTTCTAGTTGTATAGTGTGGCACAAACACTTAGTACTATGCACCCTTGTGCGGGGAGTGAGGAGGGGCTAATCTCCTAATAGCGCTATCCATAAGTACTAACGTCTCAATCCCGTTGAGGGGGAAAGTGAGTTAAAAGTAGTGGCGGGTTCCAAGCATACAACAACATACATATTAAGTTCAAGGTTCCAAGTTCAACACGTTTCCAAATTTCAACAAGTTCAAAGTTCAACACGTTTCCAAAGTTCAACAAGTTCAAATCAGAGTTCCATACGTTCAAAAACAAGTTCAAGTTCAAATATGCTCAAAGATTAATTACTTAAAAGAAATTGCATAACAAATGACACATCATGCTTTCCACCCCAAAACATTTAAAACATGTAAAAAGGGGAATGTGAGAAACTCACCTTAAAAGTTAGAACGATAATAGGACTTCTCGGCAAACCACACTAAGTAGGCAACCCAAACGAATACGCAACCTTCTACTCGCAACCTAAGGCAAGTAAATATACCTAATTAGATCCTATACGATATGCTCGGACAATATTAAGGTTCATTTGTTATGCCTTGTGTTCACATTTGTTTCCAAAGTCACTTTTATCACAAAACGCAATTACAACAATTTGACCCAAATTTCCTGGCACTTTAAGTATTTATTTGACCAAGTTAACCAAAGCTTCTGGTCAAGCTACTTCTCCAGGTCAAAATTCCATGCTTTAGGTGTGTCCATGAATTTTCCCAAAATTTATTAAGGATTTATACTCGACCATTTATACCCGACTCCAAAAATGGCCAAATCTGGACATACCAAAGTATTTTAATGATCAGAGGGTCTAAATCAAGGTTATATGAGTTAGGCCAATGGGAGACTCTAAATAACCCATACAAGTGTCTCCCATATCAGTTTCAATGATAGATTCATCGTGGTTTATGATTTATGATCATTTTAGTACAAGGGGTTAATAAGCGATGTTGGACGTTTTTACACCTTTCACCATTTTCAACTTTCACTAACCAAACGACCTCAATTTTTGAAAAGCTTATATTATTGGAAACTTAACTCAGAATAATTTTTATCTAGGCCTCTTGAATAGTCAAAATGTATAATTTATCAACAAACTTATGCTCTAATCAATATGACCTAAAAATACATTAGGGTCATGTTTGAAAATAGCTTGATTTAATCAAGTCAAACACTAACCTAAAATGTAAAAACGACCCAAAAAAACTCTGAAATCACTTTATAAATAATGTAAAACATCTTTTATAAAAGAAAAATCAGTAGGTACCTTAAAATATTTTTAAGCCATTGCATGTATAAGTTTACACCCGATCTAGCTCTAAATCATGGTTTTACGCCCCATAGCATCACTGGTTTTATCATTCGAATCATCAAACCACTTATACAACTTTTATAAGAATATTACCATTATTTAAAAAGTGTCAAAACACTATATTATCATTAGTTTTATTATCTTGTGGGTTAGAACAAAAGAAGATGAACAAACATGTGTATGAAGCCATAAATGGCACTTTTCGGGTACAAGATGGGCACAAGCCATCTTGTATCTTTACCTTACCTATGAGAACACCAAGAGAATGAAAATATAAATATGAGGCTAAGATGATTCAACTTTCTAAGATTGTTCTTTTGATGAAAAACGAATCAAGAAGCTTGTTAAGGATGATTAAACAAGCCTTTTGGAGTGTTATTCTTGTGTTAAACAAGATTTTATAAATGGTGGTGGTTTGGTGGCTGAATATTTGGAGAGAGGAGGAGATAAGATCTATGTTTTAGAGAGAGAATAGAGAGAAAATGATGTGTGTGAGAAATAACGAAGTGATGAATAGTGGTTGTGGGAAAAGTGAGAGTAATAAAAAGTGTGTAAGTAAGCTTTGAATGTAAATGGTCAAATTTTGGGGTGGTTTACCATGTGTGTCGGTTTTAAGGTCTCCAAGGGGAAGCAAAATCTATTTTTTGGTATTTGAAATTTTTATTTGATTATGTATTATTAGTGAAGGCAGTATTTTGTAGTTAAATGTATAAAGGTTTTTTGTGTAAAAGGCAAAAAAAAAAAAAAAAAAAAAAAAAAAAAAAAAAAAAAAAATATTATATGTATAATATGTAATATAATTGTTGGTTAAATGTAAAAGAGTGAATTTATACACTTAGTCATATTGAAGTATTTAATTCCGTATAAGAAACCGTAATGCAAAAACGTAAAAATTACGAAATATCGCGTTTTACCGGGACTGCAAGTATGAAAAGTGAATTGACCTAAGTACACAAAAGTGAATGACTTATGTTTTCTCGTGTGTTTTGACATTGTTAGAGCCTTGGGTATGGTAATGTTTAACTGGGCGTTACGCCTACGTGGCACCGGCTTTGGTGGCGTTACCATACCCGGCGTTGGCGTTGCCCCACGGCGTTGCTCCACCAACGCCCGTTGGTATGTATTTTCTTTTTTTTTTTAATTTTTTCTTTTAAAAAGAGTGTATTTGTGTTGTGTTTGTGTGTGTTTGTGTGTACAACAAGAATCGGAAGAGTACAAGCCTCCTCACATCACAATAGAAATAAGAAAGAAAATAGAAAATGGATAAGCATGGGGTGCCTCCCACGAAGCGCTTTGTTTTTGGTAACCGAGTCACATAGCTTGACTCGATCCCTGAATTCATTCGTCCTTAGGGAAAGTCTGGAGATCCGGGACAACCATTGTTGGTGTGTCTCCTCCGAAGTAATGCTTAAGTCGGTGGCAATTAACTTTGAAGTTTGATCCGTCGGCATGAGATAATTTTGCAGTGCCATATGGAAAAACTTCGGTTATAGTGAAAGGGCCGGACCATCGGGTTTTAAGCTTCCCCGAGAATATCTTTAGACGAGAGTTGAAAAGCAAGACTTGATCACCAACATTAAATATGCGGTTTTTGATTTTCGAGTCGTGAAGCTTCTTCGTCCTTTCCTTATAAATCAAAGACTTCCCGTATGCTTGATCACGAAGCTCATTAAGTTCATTAAGTTGCAGCTTCTGGTGATCGCCCGCGGTTTTAAGATCAAAATTAGCATGTTTTAATGCCCAATATGCTCTATGTTCTAATTCGATAGGTAGATGACATGACTTTCCATACACGAGCTTGTAAGGGGTGCAACCAATTGGTGTCTTATAAGCGGTACGGAATGCCCATAGAGTCTCATCAAGCCTATCGGACCACGAGGTACGGTTTTCTCCAACCGTCCTTTCTAAAATTTGTTTTAACCCACGATTCGACACCTCGACTTGACCACTCGTTTGAGGGTGGTAAGCGGAAGCAAGACGATGAGTGACCTCATACTTAGACATTACTTTAGCAAATTTATCATTACAGAAATGGGTCCCACGATCGCTTATAATAGCTCTCGGTATACCGAATCGGGCAAAAATAGATTTCAAAAACTTAACTACAACTCTAGCATCGTTAGTGGGGAGCGCCTTGGCTTCGACCCATTTGGATAGGTAATCAACGGCTACGAGTATGTATTTATGTTAACATTAGATTCACCCTTAAAACACAAGATCCGGAGGCATGGTAAAGTGAAAGAGAAATTAAGCCATGTTTATTAAAGAGAAAAGATGAGATATGGGAAGATGTGTGTGTTAAAGAGAGAACACACACACTTACACTTTTACAAAAGTGAGCTTCACCCCTCCATGGAAGTATGGAGGGGGTATTTATAGTCCTAGTGACACACAACTATCGTAGCTTGTCATTATTAGTCCCTATGTGTCACGCTATAAATAAACTAATGTAATTCCGTGTTTGTCACCATATTTTAAGGCTAACAATCTTCCCCCAATATGTGGACACATACGGAATTACTTACAATGTTCCTAACAAGTACAAATACAATTAAGTAAAGTCTTCCAAAGCTGAAGTTGTCTTCTGAGTTCTCCTGGTCTTGAAACTTGTATTCCAGCTTGGATCTTCATTGTCTTTACTTGTTCTGGAACCATTGTAGTATGCATGAGTTGGATTAACTTCCCCCCAATTCATGCAGCATGTCTTGAAAAGCTTTCTTCATAGACTCCTTTTTGGCGAAGTTTCTGAATCAGCTTCCCCCCAAACCAACATCCCTATCTTAAGCAGATTCTGAAACTTTGAAGTAGCTTAAACAATCTTCTACTTGTCATTGACGTGCACAGCGGAAATTTGTAGAAGTCAAACCACACCAAATACCACTGCTTCTTGTCATCAGGGCTTGGTGAATATTCGTTCGGGGGTGCATGCGAGAAATCAACATCTGTTCTTCTCATGTTTGCAGAATACTTCACTTCGATTCTTGCTTCATCTCCTATAAGGCTTTCTAGATTCAAGAGGGTAATGCTTTGTTTGGATTTCAAGATTTGTGCTTAAGACAAGAACTTCTCGAGTATATGTGCGTACACGACAATGATGCTTCCGAGAGTTCGCAACCATCATGGGGGAAAATGTGTACATCCGGGACTTAGTTGACTTTGATGTTACCATGTCAACTTCCAGGGGGAAGTAGTGTATACTACTTTACTTAGTATGGTTTATGAAGTATTCTGCATACGTGAGAAGAATTGTTGCTGATTTCTCGCATGCACCCCCGAACGAATATTCACCAAGCCCTAATGACAAGAAGCAGTGGTCGTTGGTGTGGTTTGACTTCTACATAATTCCGCTGTGCACTTTAATGACATATAGAAGACTGTTCGAGCTACATCAAAGTTTCAGAATCTGCTCAAGATAGGGATGTTGGTTTGGGGGGAAGCTGATTCAGAAACTTCGCCAAAAAGGAGTCTATGAAGAAAGCTTTTTAAGACATGCTGCATGAATTGGGGGGAAGTTAATCCAGTTCATGCATACTACAATGGTTCCAGAACAAGTAAAGACAATGAAGATCCAAGCTGGAGTACAAGTTTCAAGACAAGGAGAACTCAGAAGACATCTTCAGCTTTGGAAGTGCTTTGGAAGACTTTATTTTATTGTAATTGTACTTGATAGGAACATTGTAAGTAATTCCGTATGTGTCCACATATTGGGGGAAGATTGTTAGCCTTAAAATATGGTGACAAACACGGAATTACATTAGTTTATTTATAGCGTGTCACATAGGGACTAATAATGACTAGTTACGATAGTTATGTGGCACTAGGACTATAAATACCCCCTCCATACTTCCATGGAGGGGTGAAGCTCACTTTTGTAAAAGTGTAAGTGTGTGTTTTCTCTCTAACACATACACTCTTCCTATCTCTTTAACCTTTCAACTCTAATAAAATGGCTATTCATTTATTTCACTTTATCCAACCTCCAGATCTGTTTTAATCCTTGTTCTTGTTTGTCTTTTATATTCTACAACTATTGTCCACTATTTTGAGATATTGGCTTAACTTTTGGGTTTAAGGTCAAACCTACGAGCTCACCAATATTTTTGTTGACGTTTTCGAGTATCATTTTCAGGTGAAGTAAAAGAAAAGTAGTTTGGTGATTGTGATAGCAGACTTAGAAGTATCCCGAGTGGATTTTCATTTGAAGTCTTGCTTGCTTGTTGTTTGATTCTAGTATTTGGATGTTTTGTATTAAGTTTGGATTATGGGCCCCTGTGAGGGTATTTGAATAATTGTAAGAGATTGTAGATTTTAGTTGCGATTTGGAACATCACTCAAGCTTGTTCGAGGTTGATGGTCTTCATAGCACTTAGAGTTTATGCAATGTAGTTTTCTCTATTTTGTATCTTGTGTTATGATTGATCATTATGTTGCATCCCCGAGTTTCTGCCATTGTCGGGGTGTGATACAAGTATAAGCGGAACACCGCGTACATAGGTCCTATAATGCAACTATATGAAGGTTCCTAGGTTATAGTCTAGACCAAACCACCTAGTTCTCTAGAACATGGCTCTGATACCAATCTGGCACACCCCAACAAAGGCAAAAACATGGGTATGCGACAGGAATGATCAATCATAACACAAGATATAAAATATAGAAGTTCTAAAATGCATTAATGAAATAGTGTCATGAGATCATCCACCTCAAGTACAGACTTGAGTGAAATCCCAACAAGAACACATCACATAGTCACTTACAAAACCAAATACCCATGCAGGGGTCCAAACAATCTTAAACATCAATCCTCAAAAAAACAAATCCATAACATACTTCCAAAGTAAGACCTCTCAAACATTATCCATACATGATACACTTAAAGTCTGCTATCACACATCTCAACCTTAACGATCATTCTCTTCACCTAAAAATGATACTCGAAAATGTCAACAATAATGTTGGTGGGCTCATAGGTTTGAAGGAAACCCAGTCGATGTGCCAATATTTCAAACAGTAGGCAATTATGCAATATGACAGTGAATATATGCAAACAATCACAACCTATGACTTAGCATCTCCGATAATCATGTACCAAGACCTAGCATCCCCGTTAGTCTTATCACCAGCGTGTACCAATGCTCTTGGGGTCGCAACCCCGAGGTCATACACATAAATTCACCATTTTCTGACAAAATGCCAAGAAATCCATATTTCTCAATATTCACCAAAACGTATTTCCCAAATGACTTTCAATATCAATTCATAAGTATGTTTCATTTTCCAAAGTTCGCCAAAACTCATAAATGACTAATTGACGCTTATTGGGCTTTAAGGACCAATAAGGATCCATTAAGGGTTTTACTTATCCAAAATACGTTTTAAGCCCGATACTAAGGCCCATTAGTACTTATAAGTCCAAATAGATAACTAATCAAAGTAAACCGGACCACAATAAGCACTCAAAAGCCACGGCTTATTGAGGCTTATTAGGCCGTGAGCCCAATAGCTCCAAAACCAATTCCATAAGCTTGAAAATAAGCTGATAAGCTACGTATTATATTTGGTTATCATCATAATCTATAAAAATAGTCCACGAATATACGACACACGAGGTGAATAACCAAAAACACTCCCCTTGTGTTTCCTTCTCTTGCCGTGAGCATATAAGCTCGAAAATAAGCTAATAATGCTTATAAATAAGCTCAAAAAGCTATTATCCAAAATAAGCTAATTAGCAATAAATATTTTTCAACCATCACAACCACAATATTACAACTAACAAAACCTTATTTTCCCTTTCTTTTATTTTCGAACCAAACGCACCCTTAATAACCTTTCGAAAATTTAAAGTTTACGTTTTTATGAAAAAGTACCGTACAACTAACATCTACGCATCATTTAACACATAAAAGTACAAGTTAAATCAAAATTTGATAAACTTATAAAGAGGGTTTCAAAAGAGCGAGAACGAACGCGTACCGACTACCCAAACGTAGTTTTAACAATAACCCAAGCACTATAATCAACCCAATACTCCAAGACTCTTAATGTTTTTGATCAAAGATTGAAAAATAAAATTTGTATGTATGTGTTAACGAGGTTTTAGGTGTTAAACCACTAATCTTACATTGGTTGTGTATGTTGTGCTAATATGTACCTTTTTCGACAGATATATTGGAGCCAATAAATGTGAAGGTCACTTTTCCTTAATAAACGAGGCATGTTCATTGTTAGTAAGATGCATGTTTCTCATATCTCACGTTTTATTATATAGTTTAGACAATAAATGACCTGTTAAAGGCTAATGGGTCATATTGGGTAAAAAGACGTTTTTAATTCAGGATATTTTCTAGCCACAACAAATCCATCAGGATATTTAATACCCATCGCCCTTGTCGAGATTTTGAACAACGTTCGACAATCCAAGGAAATAAGGAAGGCCAACCAGTTTAGTAATCAGATATTTAACCTTTTAAATACTATACTTTTGCTTTTTTTGTGAAAATTGATTCTCAACAACAGTTATGCTATCATTTCTATATAAATGTAAGAACTTGGATATAAGGTAATCCTCTTTTTTTGTCCATGTGTTCAGCTATGATATCTTTAATTTCAGCATGTTTGGGGACAAAACCAAAGTTAAGACGCATGTGAAGGTGACCCGTATGTGGAGAACCCATCCGTGTCACAGTATCAGCCCCCATGGAGTCAATACCAAGAGAATTTTGATTCTTATAACGGGTATGATGGGAATGGATATACAAGTTAAAACGCGCTTATAAGATTATCAAATATTTTTTGATTGATTGATGTTTTCTTTATACAGAGGGACAATGATAAAGATAGTTTTGGTTTGATTTTAAGTGTAGTAAGCAGGACACGTGAAAAAATGAAAAAAAAAATACCAGATACATTAGTTTTACGCTTTTAGCATCAATTTGAGTTATGAAACCATTTGTGTTGCTAAAGTGATGCAATCTATTTCTGCATTTTAAATGATTTTTTGATATGGGATACCAAAAACAATTAGCAAATCTCATACACTAAAATTCTTAAACGAAAAAAATGTAGCTACACCACATATGCAAATCAGCCTAAGTCGAGTAAGGCTTTACAAAAAGTACAATAATAAAGGTGTGCATATTTCTGGGTTATTATACAGTGTCAGTTACTAATATGTTTTGTTAGTGTCAATAGTTAGAAGACAAATTGTAGTGTTATAAAAGACGTAGCAGGCTCTCAATTAAGCCCCTATCTAGCTCTCTTTGTTTAAAAACTGTGATGAGGCATTGAGGTCCCAAAATAAGCTAATTTAACCACTCCCAGTTAAGTTAGTTTAGTTGGCGTGTTCAGTGGGTAGGTTCAGTAGGTGGTTTCAAGGGGTGGATTCACTGCGTGGAATGTACAATACTTTATAACTTTACATGTTTTATTTTGCAGGTTCTGCTCGACATTTATTCGATCTTCCTGGGTCGTCCAATCTTGGAGGAGATGATACCACGATCACAATTGAAACTAAACCAAGTAATAACTAACTTAAGTCCCAATATACAAATAAAGTCATTGACTGCAATTGTTTTCTTCATGTAATAACTGTTGTTCATGATACAGAAATGCCACCTGTTGTTGCTGCACAACCTACCGGAAGACCATGGTTCGGTCGGGACGGTTTGCTACTAAAAATTCTTGAAAAATATTTTTTTATGAAGGCTTAATGGACGTTAATGCAAGCTAAAGCGTTGTAGCATTTGATGATGATTCTAATGCCATTACATGTAAGTTTGGCCTGATATATATGCATGACGTATTAAGTAAGATCTCTTGGTTAGTATAGTACTAGGCTTATCGAATTATGTATGGGTTTTGAAACAATGCTAATCTGAACACTTTTTAAGTTAATTTAGCTTGAAAACGAGCTGTTGGAGATAGTTGTAACGAAGAACTAAAATGGTAAAGAAACCAGTCTTTGGGAACTTTATGTGGTTAAAGGCCACTTTTTATGCTAACTTAAGTTAAATGTTATTCTAGAAAAATATAAAGCTAAATTGCAACATCAATGATTGAATATGTTCTATTTTTTTTTTGATTTTATTTTAATTTGTATAGTGATGTTTATTTAAGTTTACTCTATGTGTTGCTTTCTATTGCTAATATGAAAAAATGGAATACACACAAAGTGAAGTGTTATGCTTTTGGATTTATAATTACGCTTCAATGATATTTAGTGCATGTTGCGAAAGCGGTTTAGAATGAATATCCATTGACAGGGAAGCAATGGAGGTTGAGAATATTGAACTTATGCAATTCGAGCTGCTTCGCATATACAAGTTGACTTTGTGTATATTCGTTAAATCCTTGGTGCAACTATTATAGTGTATAAAGTTTTTGATGAACTAAAAACTTTTTGAAGAACTATTCCATTTGTGTAAAGTATAAACAAAAAAATTGTTTGTTTCATTTGGTTTCTTTTATTGTATTCATAATTTCTTTCAAGTATTGTATACCAAACGTTCTGCAACGAAGCACGGGTATCAAATACTTGTTGATTATAGTTACCAAAATTAATTAATTAATTATACCTTTAAATTAAAGAGCAGGATTGTTGCCCCGAGGCAGCATTAAATGCACTGAATGTACAAACCGGCCCGACCCGTTTTCTTTGGGTCGTAGTATAATGTCTCGGTTAACCATGCCATGTACGTGGGATACGTGTTCCCATCAGTAAATAACTTGTACACCTCTTCTCTCTCTCATAACGAATTCCAACACACACCTCTCTCGATCTTTCTTCTTTCTTGCTTTCTCTCTAAATCAGATCTCATAGATCTCTAGATCAGATTTCATACATGATAATATGGTTTTTCATTTCTTCTGACTTTGTTACTGCAATAAGAGATGAACCAGGGTTTGTTTGGTGATGATGGTTTTGGTAGTGGAATTATTATTGGGTGTTTCATTGCTGATAATTTTGGTGACTGTTTTTGGGCTTTATTAAGCTTGAAGTAAATAAGGTATATGTTTTAGTGCTTGATTTCATTATGTTTCTAAAAAGGATTGTTTGCCTTTATTTGTGATTAAAAGTGTTTTTTGATTAGATACCACTCAGATTTGATATTGATGCCTAGATTGTTGTTTTGAGTATTGAATTTGGTTTTTATTTTTTGCAGGGTGGGGTATGCAAGATTAAAGATGGAGTAAGCAAAATATCAAGAATATTGTTTAAATAGGAGATGGAAAAAGAAGGTCACAAGATGGAAAAAGGTGTAACGGGAGATGGAAAAAGAAGGTGTGTTATCATTCGCTTCATAACAGGTACCTCTCTTACTTCATATCATAATCTTGATTATTTTCAATTCATTATTCACTATAAGAAAACAAAAAAGTCAAAGAAACGTCAAAAAAAAGTCCCAATCTTCAACGTCCATCCAGTGTACGGAGGAGTTTGAAGAATGAGACCTCAAACCATGGGGGAGAATGTAGCCTTAATTTTTATATAAGTCCCCCGAAACAAGAATGTTTTATTTATAAAATTATACCGTTCCCCTTTTTTTAAATTTTTATAGTACCACCGTAAATGTTTTTTTTTTAAGTCCCCAACCACCCAACCACACAAACCACCCCTTTTGGGTTTTAAGTTTTAAAAATAGGCCGCCCAAGTTTTTCCCGGTTTTCAACGTGCTGGATTGTAATCTAATATTGTTCGTGTTACGGGCTCAAAGCCCAAAGTTTTTAGCCAAGCCCGGCCCAAGTAGAAAAGCCACAGCCCTATTACAGGCGAAAAACCCATACAAAACCACAAACCATGGAAAACCAATGAAAAAACACATGTGGGAGGTGCCAAACAAATGGAAAACTATGGCTCAAGGTATAAAAGAATCCCTTTCCACACATGGAGAGGGTATGGGTTACCATTTTGCATAGGTTTGTGTGTGTGTAAATCTTCCACGCCTAATTTTCCTCTCTATTAAATCTTCTAACGTTTTCTCGTCTTCACTTTCTACTATTTTGCGTATTGGTATATGCTTATTGTGGTGAAATGATTAAGCTTTTGGGATAATATACTTCTTGTTGATGAATGTGCGCGTTAGGCTTTAGAAAACCAGCTTTTGTCTGTATCGTTGTTGATATGTCTAGGGAAACGCGAGTAGTGTAGAAAGGATACCATTGAAAACAGTCTTCATACTACCTTACCCATTATATGGTTGATCCCTCTTAATTATTCCATGTATTTAAATATAACTCTTAGAGGCCTTGTAATAGTCTCATACTACCTTACTTGTCGCGATGCCTTAACGGAATACTAAATATACAGCAGGGTTCGTGTAATCCGTTCATAGACCTATGGAAAATACTTACACAGATCATCACCAGTGTACCAAAGCAACGGGATCTAGAGAACACTATGAGATAGTGCATGAATAGGTAAATACACTTCCTTATCATGAAAGTATATCACCACGTAGCATAGAGGTATAATATAGTTTAATGTAATTAGTTAAACAAAACCAAACTCTCAAACCATAGATTTTACCTGCTTTTTATTAAATATAAAAATACAAAAATAATATTCTCTCAACCTCTAGAATTTTGTTAGACCGTGATCAAGCCTTCCCAACCTATTCCCTTAGAGGACTATAACAACCCCTGAGTCTTGCCCATACTACACCTTCAAACGATAGATACACTGCCTAGGGGATGTAATACTATCCTGTGAAGTCTTAGCAACCCTTACACCAAGTTTTTGGCGCCGCTTACTGGGGAAAAGTTAGGTTTCGATCATAAGTTTAACTATTTCTACTCACACTTGAATCCTTTCAAGTGAGAATTTAATTCTGTAATTACTTTCTTGAAGATCTATCTGTTCTTTGTGTTTAATTGGTTTTTTGTAATCCCATTCTCACTCACCACCATAGGATGACGCGACTCAGATATGTACCCTTAGAGATTACTCCAAACCTAGCACATAAGGCTATAGAATAACATAGATGCTCCCGTAGGGAACAATGTGATACCTCTTCAATCCGACACCATCCGGTTGGGGCAAAACGGATGCTCATTTCACAGACTTCGGTCTGAAGACCCAAACCAACACCTCAATGATTTCTTAAAACTTGTGGACTCACTTCCTTAAGAACTGGTAAAAACAGGGAAAGAAGCGCATGTGTTTATTTCAATTTTCCAATCGCGATTAAGCTAAAGCAATTAGCTTGAACGTCATCCAGTCAGGATCCATCACCACATGGAAGGATCCTTACTACTCTTTTCACTTCGCCAATTCTTTCCACTGGGAAGACTGTAAAACACTGCAATGATATCCTGATGTTCCAACAACACAAGGAGAATCACTATCTAGAAGCATGAACTCATTTTAAAGACTTACTCCAAAAATTCCCTCATCATGGCATCGACCATTGGCTCCAAGTCTAAATCTTTTATGACCAAGTCAATCCTCCCTCGTCACAAAGAAAGACTAACCTTTGACCAATTGGCCGGTGGAAAAGCTTCGTGACAAAAACATCGAAGAATCGCATTATAAGAGGAACCATAGCGCTCTATGACAATGAAAGTTGGAACGACCTAAGTATTTACGCTAAGTTACTCCAAGGCAATCACTTTGCCTCAAGAAGTCTCGAGTACATCCGACCGCCGACTAGATAGAGCTCGAGAATCAAATTCAACTCTTTATGGAAGCACATCTTGCTCCGACGCAACCTACTCAAGTGGAACAAAATCACAACCATCATGTAAGATCTGTAGTGGGTCCCCCCACTAGACTGCGAGGGGGGGGGGTGGGGGGATCTAACTTGAAGGTGTGACCTCAATATGAAGAGATCGAAAAATATGTCATCATCTTTCTTTTGCTTTGACATTTTGTATTTGAATGCATGCACATCTTTTCGTTTTAGAATTCAAGCTGCATTCCTTTACTAATTTGCTGGATCATTCTCTTGAATTACTAACTCTTCTCAGAACAAGTGTTTGTAATTACAACTAAATCAACTTTCAATGAAGCAACATGCAATCTGGAATGGGATTTGATGTTCCTTCTTGTGTTTGCATCAACTTCCTTGTGTTTTCAACAATTGTGGAGTTCGTTATGATGAAGAATTAACATCAAAGCATGTATTTTCCTTAGGAATCCATGTAAAGATCATTGCATCGTAAAAATGATTGAGCTCATATCTTGTATAATTCTGCATACGCGCTTTGACTTCTGATTGAAAGCATTTTTCAAACGATATTTCTGAAGTTTGGTCAAAGTAGTCTTGCAATCAGTCATGAGAAATTATTTCTTGGTAAGATGCTGTTCTAGTAAATCCAAGGTCTTGAGAGAAATGTCACTTGAAGGTATGCATTGGTACCAAATCATGTAAAGTATCTGTGAGAAACTTTAGTTTTGTGACTGAATTGCTTCGGAGACTTTTCATGCATTTAATTCTTGAAAGTGTGTCTTCTCTTGAACTTAGAAATTTCTAACACGAAGAAACTGTGTCATTCTGAAGACACGTTGATGTTGAGTTTGCAAATTGGTATTGTATTGACATTGTGATGACGCTGTGAATGGATATCGATCTTAAGTAGGTAAACGTGTTTTTGTTGTGGATTGAAATCATTACGTTCACGGATATACAAGTCTGATTTAAACCGAGAAAAGAATCGTACTTTTGCGGAGGATTTTACAAAATCAAAAAAAAATCGTAAAACAAAAATGAATTGATGTTTGAAATCGTTTGTTGTCGTTGAAGAACAAGAACTTTTCGTTAACGATTTGTTTTAGCCAAAAACGATGAACATTTGAAATTTCTTACAACGAAAGGGCTAAAATTGAAAATTTTGAAAACTAAAATGTAAAACTAAAAAATAACAAAAAAATTAAAAGTTTAAAAGTGAAACAAAATGAAAAAGTTTAAAAGTAAAAGGTTATATTGAATCTTGTTTAAAAAACAAAGGGTTAAAAGTAAACTAAGTAAAATCTAAATATTAAATATGAATAATGTTTAGAAGTTGAGGGGCTTAACTTGTAAATTTCCACTTTTAGTCAATTAAAAAAAAAATTCCCATCGTCTTCACTCCATTTTCAAATGAAAATATAACGTGTTTCGTGTTTTCTTGCTCGGGACTTGTACGGTTATCGACGGTGAAATCCGAATATACCACGTTGATCGAAACGATGACACGAGCACGATGATATAAGTCGTAAGTCTCGTCGTTTAACGTCACTCGAAACCGAAAACCGAAAATTTGTTAAAACGTTAAGATTTTTGTGTTCCACTCGTTGGGTCCTCAAAAATCTTGCTCGTTCGGTCCTTTATATTGATACTCGTTCGATCCAAAAAGGAAAATTACTCGTTCGGTCCAAACAGAAATACACTCGTTCGATCCAAATAGAAATAAGCTCGTTCGATCCTTTGAAGGAGTAAGCTCGTTCGGTCCTTGAAGGAGTAAGCTCGTTCGGTCCTTGAAGGAGTAAACTCGTTCGATCCTCTTTGAATGTTGCTCGTTCGGCTCTTTAGTTCGATGGTCTCGCTAGTTCGATGGTCTCACTAGTTCGATGGTCTAAGTTTTCCCTCGTTCGATTGTTCAAGTGTTCCCTCGTTCGAGCGTTCAAGTTTTCACTTGAGTCTTCTTCTTTTTAACAGAAATCACACACAAAACTATAAGTGAGAAAAAAAACTATAAGTTGACACTGGAGTAAAAAAAAATAATAAAAAAAGAAGAAAGGAATAAGAAAAAAAACGTCTAATAAAGTGTTACAAAACCAAAAGTTAGCCAAATCAAAACAAGACAAATATGCCGAAATGAGAATCTAAAAGAAATGACCACAAAACAAATCACGAATCCACCCGATGCGAATGGATACCAAATTTATCCCAAAAGCTTAATCCCTTTCACCACAATAAGCTATACAATAGCAAAATAGTAAAAAGAGAAGAGAGAAAAGTTGAAGATTTATTAGAGAGAAAATTAGAGGTGGAAGATACACACACACAACAAACTATGCAAATGGAAACTCCACACCCTCTCCGATTGTGTGGAAGGGTTTCTTTTATACCCTTGAGCATAGAGTGGCATGTGGGCTTTTCTCTTGGGCCAGGCTGGCTAAACTTGGGCTTTGAGCCCGTAACACTGACAATATTATATTACAAATTCATGCCCGTTGAACCCGACTGGCCTATCACTTAACAAGAACTAAATTACGACAAATAAGCCGATAACATTCTTGTTCGACTTAATAAAAATTAAGGCTAACAAAGCAACATCAAAAGGATCTACAACCTAAGTTTCATGCAATCATAGATAAATACAAAGGAGGGTTTAGCCTCGCATGTTATAAATAAAGCAAGAAGATAAATTAATCAAACAACACATAGACATATTGAATGATTAATGATAAATAACCTTACTTGATTAAAACATGGATTCAAGGTAGTACAATAGGGTTTTGAGGCCCTAAAAACGACCTATAAAGCTCCTAAAATGACTAGGGTTCGTCTCCCTAGGGTTATACAAAGTTACCCAAAGTTTACACACTAAAACCGTAAAACGGTTTTATATTTATAGAGATATCATCGCGACGGCGTCGCTTTGTACTCTTGACGCCATCGCTACGTAGATGATTCTAGATCCACTTTAAGTCGGCCACATCCGTTGTCGCCGTCGCCATATTTGACATCCCGTCCATCTAGAGGTCCTTAACCGAAGAACTATGAAAATTGACTCTTTAATTATTTGTGGAGGTCACTTTTGTGAGGTCCATACTATTTTTAACTTAACGCTATTTTCCTAGGAACCCTAGTTATATGAACGCACCTTTGGACCTAACCATCCTAGTAACGGTCCTAACGACCCAACAATATGCTCAAAATAACATTATAACAATGTCAAAACACATGGAAAACATAATTTAACAAAATCATAAACTATCCTAAAAGTTACGTTTTTACGACACTTTAGGTATTTACCAAATGTACACAATTTATGCAAAATTAACTTATATCATTTAAATGGTACATACAATATCAAATTAATAACAAAATAAATAAAAAAACCCACCCCATTGTTCCTAAAAAACATCACCAACACCACCCCCCTAAACCAATGAGGCTTCATGCAATATCAAAAGCATCTTAAATACCACTAGTTTTGTTTATAGATCTAGAAACAAGAAAAAAAAAAATACTCTCCCCCTTAGATCTCATTACTGCTGCCATGACCTAGCCACACCATAACACATTCATTTTTATTCTTAGGAGCAAGATCAAAGTAAAAAATCATGGTACAAGATGACTTGTATGTCTCTTGTATCAAAACTCTTCAAAAATGGGGTTTTCTTGACTTTTCTTGCATATTTATGCATACTTTTATAAAATCTTTATGGGTATATTATTTTCTTGGTAGAAAACTCTTAAATGAGTAATAATGATGTACAAAAACGTTGGGTTGTGCATTTTTATTTTTGCTACAAGATCTATGCAAGACAAGGACATAAAGTTTTGATTTTCAAAAGTATTGGCACATCTTGTATGTTTTGGTGTAAAAGAGCCTTTAATCATGAACCCATTGAGAATTTTTAATTAAAAAGATGTTAAGACTGTATAGTATGATTGTGAGGATTTGATTGGTCGTTTTTGCATTTTAGTTAGTGGTTTGTACTTGTTTATTCAAAGTTATTTTTTAATCAGCCCCTATGTCATCTCTAGGTCATATTAAATGAAGCATAAGTTGATGATAAATAAAATTTTTGACATGATTCTCGAGCCTAAGATCATCCACTATGGTGTTTTAAGAATAGGTCTAAAAACTTATGAAGAGGTTCAAGAATTTTTTTTACCATAGTGAGGAACCATTTCATGTCTAGGTGGCATGAAAAGGTCTAGGATTTTGAAGAGGTCCAAGAATTTATGTACCATAATTATATTTAATTTATGTTTGAACAATTTATAAACCTCAAAAGCTTTATCCATAGTGAGAATAGATTCATAATTTATAAATTAATGACATTGTAAGAGGTGGCAAATTTATAAACCTTTTTAAAGGTCCACCATAGTGGATGCCCTAAAATCAAGTAATTTGAGTCTAGTTTCCAGAAATGTAAGCTTTGTAAAAATATAAGGTCGTTTGGTTAGTGAAAGTTGCAAAATAGTGAAAGGTGTCAAATCTGCCCGAAAATACCTTTTCAACCCTTGTACTAAAATGACCATAATCATAGACCACGATGTATCTATATTGAACCGATATGGTAGAATTTGTAAGGGTTATTTAGAAGTCTTCCATTGGCCAATCCTCATAATAACCTTGATTTAGACCTCTGATCATTAAAATACTTTTTATATTCAAGATTTCACCATTTTTGGAGTCGGGTATAAATGGTCGGGTATAAGTCCTTAATAAATCTTGGGAAAATTCAGGGACTCACCTAAAAAATGGAATTTTGACCTGGAGAAATAGATTGACCAGAAACTTTGGTTAACTTGGTCAAATAAATGCTTAAAATAACGGGAAATTAGGGGCAAATTAGAAATTGTGCTTCGTGATAAAAGTGTCTTTTGAAACAAATGTGAACATAAGACTTAACAAATGAACCTTAATATTGTCCCGAGCAATTTTAATCGAATGATCCCAATTAGGTATATTTACTTGCCTTAGTTGCGCGTAGATGTTGCCGTATCGTTTGGGTTTGCCCTACTTAGTGTTGTTTGCGAGAAGTCCTATTATCTTTCTACCTTCTAAGTATTTTCTCACAGCCCCTCTTTTACATGTTTTAAATGTTTTTGGGTGAAAAGCATGATGTGTCATATTGCTATGCTCTTACTTTTAAGTATTTAAACTTTTGAGCATATTTAAACTTGAACTTGTTTGAACTAAAAAAAAAAATGGAACTGAGTTGAACTTGTTGAACTTTGGAACGTGTTGAACATGAAAAAAATTTTAATATTGTGTTGTTGTAGCTTATTAATTTGGAAAAAAAAACGCCCGGCACTACTTTTAGCTCGCACTATATCCCCCTCAAAACGGGATTAATACATTAATTTACATATGGAATAGCGCTATTAGGAGATTAGCCCTCTCACTCCACCCTCAACGTAGTGCAAAATACTAGACACATGCATTGTGATTTGGATCAGGGTAATGCCTACCATATTGTGTTGTAATTTGGAACTGGGTGTTGAATGCATTTGAGCTGTATGGCCCTCCATAAACACTATATCAAACATATACTGTTTATTTGTGTTCGTTGCTTGGAGTAACGGAACTTTTTCTTTGAGCAAGAGTCATAGTTAGGAGCTCTCGACCGTGTTTGGAGATTGATACGGACTTGAACAACTATTGATTGGACATTTACTCTTTAATAAAATATTTTGTGAACATAATCCTTTGAGCTCACCAACTATTTCAGTGTTGACCCTTTTTATCATGCTTTTCAGGTGACGTTCCTAATGTGGAAACTTAGTGCTTTTCATTTCAGTCGTTATCAAGATGTCTACCTATTTGCAAGGATCGTGTCTTTTGAAATATCTATGTTCGGAAGGAAACAATTTATGATGTCATATGTACTTTAAAACTTGTTCTTAAGGATGTTGTAATTCGGATAACCTTACTTTATTTAAATCATGTATGGTGTTTTTATCTATCATCTTGTGTGATGTTTATTAATATGTTACACCTCGCGTTTTCGCCTTGGCGGGGTGTGATAGATTGGTAATCAGAGCATAAGGTTATAGAGAACGCCGATTTTTCTAAAATAAAAATCCAAACTATAACCAATTTTTTTTAAAAAAACATCGAACATGAAACGAGTCGACTAGTCCCAGTGGTTGCATCATTAGACCTCAATTAGACATAACTTGATCAACTATGTCTAATTTAGGGAGTATCATGCAACACTGGGTATAGTTATTATTTTAAACGAGTTTAAAAACTGACTTTCCACTTTAGTCACTAAAAAGCATACTAGGAATTATGTGCATTGTACAATGTATACTTTTAGATGTTCAATATTTGATTTTAGTACATCATGCTTATTTTGATTAATCCATTCGTGTTCTGAGTTTGCGTTTACATATGTCCTTAAGCACCTTGTTATTATGGACACCGTCACAGTTACAATATCTCCCACAGATCATCTTCACACGCTAATGACTCCGCGAGTGAGTCGCAACGTACACTTAACTACTTTTTATATCCTTACCCTGCATAATACCTTGAGGAGGACTCGTCGATAGATTTCGAGTCAGAGCCCGAGGAGAGCAGCATGTGAACTACATATGCACGATATGTATAGATATTCATTCTTTCACTATT
>BQNB010017879.1:34224-57563 GCA_026074375.1 Tanacetum coccineum
CCAAAAATAATTTGAATTTTTTAACAAAATTTTTACCCTATTACCAAAATTTAAATTTGGTGTAAAAATGAGCTAAAAAGGCTAAAGAAAAAAATATATTTTACTTAATTTTTCCCGCCAAAAAGTGTCGCTAAAAAGGTGTCGACCGAATAAATTTTTACCTTATTGCCAAAATTTGAATTTGATGTAAAAATAAGTTAAAAAGACTATAGAAAAAAGATTACAAAATACTTAATTTTTTCGCCAAAAAGTGTCGCTAAAAGGGGTGTCGTCTGGATACTTTTTTTTTTAAATCAAACCGCTGCGTATATGTTTCTATCAATCAAACCGCTGCCACCTCAATCAAGCAAACCGCCGCTTAACTTAGTAACTCGCCGGCTTTAAAATAATCAAACCGCTGGCTATTGTTTTTGAACAAACCGCCGGCAATAAAATATTAAGCAAACCGCTGCTTAATTCTTTCCACTCAAACCGCCGTGTCTAGCAACTCGCCGTCTAATTTAAAAAGTAACTCGCCGTGTAAATCTCAACTCGCCGCCTAGGTTTATCAACTCGCCGCCAAGAATTAACTCAAACCGCCGCTATGTTTGGCAACTCGCCGTGTATTTTTATATTCCAACCGCCGTGAGTTTTAAATTTAGGCAGAGTAAGGTTTGTATTTGCTCAATATAATATTCAAATCGCCACAACAACCTGTCAAACCGCCACAATAAAGAGCAACTCGCCACCTAAATAGGCAAACCGCCGTGTAATATTAAAATAATATATGGCAACTCGCCTTTGACCAGTCAACTCGCTGTGTACCTTTTTCCTTAAAACATGGATCTTGTCCCTTTACTTGTCAACTCGCCACGAAGAACACCAAGTTCGAATTTTGGCAAATCAACTCAAATAAGCCTTTTAACCACGAAATGAGCTAGAAACTTGTACTAGGAACCAACCCTTATAAGCTTGAACTTACAAAAACACGTGTTTCTTTGTGGATCTTAAAAAAAACAAACCTCCACGAAGAACACCTTTATAATCCGAACCTTTTAAGCTTTGATTTCGATCTTGGAGCTAGTAAATCACATACAACGGCACTAATACATCATGGTTAATAAGTATAACACGAGAAATAACAAGATCAACCAACAAATAACCCAATTGTTTTTTGAGCCGTGGGTTGTTCTTGAGCAAAATGAGCCACGAAAATTTGGTTTTTAACCACAATAATAAACCACGAATCCACACGTAGCTCTGATGCCAATTCTAGGATCCCGATTAACACATACACTTCATATAACAACCACGAATCGAACTAGAAAATAGAGAGAGTTGATTTCTAGAAAGAGAAAGAAGAGAGAGAGAGAGTTGAGAGAGAATATAGAAAATAGAAAAATGAAATATTATAAAATGAAATTCACTTGTACCTTTTCTAAAGTGGAAAAGGTATATATATATACCCCGACACTTAAAGTGACGTGCGGGATATTTAACTAGGATCCGGGCTCGGGTTTTGCTTGGGATTAAACCCGAAACATATACAAAATTAGATTAACTATCGAGCCCGATTCCCGATACTTTCCTATTACAACGTTAACTAATTGATTGACCGAGACTGACATACATAATGGACGAACTTCATGTTCGACTCAATATTTTGAGGCTAACATAATGTTACACCACCAACTAATACTTTTTGTTAAAAACACTTGATTTAACGTTTTTATTATTTGTATAATGTTATCGTATAAGTAGTTCAATCGTTTTGTAAAGTAATATTTATAAAGTTACAACTTGTATAAATATTATATAAGTGATTCTAAAATGTTTCGTAAATTTTTTATTAAAAACGAACCAACACTATTCATGTCAGGAAATAGTGCACAAGTATAAAAATAGTGCGTATCTTTCTTGTTTTAACTCCGTTTTATACGTTCTTTATGTCCACAGTTTCGTATTAAGAAAATCTATCATAATATTATATTTATAATAATTTTGTTACTGATGAACATTAAATTTTTACTATTTATAAATTTTATAAAACTATTTTTATATATTTAATTATCGTAATCTCGTAAAAGTCATAACCTACTCATTTTAATTCCGTTTTTAGTGATTCTTTCGAGCACGTCTTCGTAATTAAAAGTTCTATCTAGATAAAATATTTTCCAAAAAGTTTATGCAATGAACAGTAGTTTATTTTTATAAAATAAATTTTATAAAAACACTTTTTATATATTTAATTATCGTAAACTTGCAAATGGTTTTCGTTATAATTCGGATTATCGAAGTTCATTTATAAGCTTACATCAATCATGACATGTAGTATTATTGATAAAATAATAAATAAATGTTTTAAGACTAATCTTCGAATATCCCACACTAGAACGTTATTAATTTTTTTAAAGTTTATAAACTTATTTAAGAAGTTTTAACTTAGAATAAAATGGCTACAAGTCCTCTGTAGATAAATTCCTACTACAATTTCATATATATTTTTAAGTCCTCTAGTCCAGTCATTTTCCAACAAAAGTGTCCCTATGATAATCTCTCTCTCTCCTCTATATAAATATACATATATATAATACATATATATGATACATATATATCACATATTAATACACACATATATATATACATATAGTGTAAACATATACTCACACACATCATACATATATATATATAATATATATATATAAATAGTATATATATATAATACGATATACATATATATATTATATATATATATTCCAAGCTTCAACAATAAATTGGTCCATGAACTTTATAAGTTTAAGTAAACCGATACTCAAATAAGTGTTCTCTTTGCATTTTAAGCATGTTTGTCACTACCAAAATACATAGGTTGAGATATCTTATATGTACATTTATTTGAAAACACATAAAACATAGAATCTATTGTGTGATAACACGATACTCTATATGCACACCTGAAAGTAAAGTATTTTAAAAGCTTATGAAGTTTTATATGACCCGTAGGAGAGCAAGAGATGAAGAACACTAAATCAAAACTCTAAATGAAACCTCTAGTGAAAGAAACCCTAATCATTCTTGTTTAACACATTGCTAAAATGAATTACCCAATCTTCCAAAATACTTCCAAACACCTTAAATAAAACCCAAATCACTTATAGAGATTGGATAAATGAAAGTTATTTATGGTTTGTTCTGGTGCTTGAAGTATTTCGCGTTTGATTATAGAGAAAAAGAAACAAGAGGATATATGTGTTTTTAACTAGAATTATGAATGAATGAAAAGCAAATCTTAACAACTAAATATAACAACAAGATACTAAAAGTAAACTATTTTGTAAGTCCAAGGATTAGTGAGCTAAGAGGGGGGCCTGATTACAAGATGAGTAAAACAAGGAAGGAGGTTGTGTCAAGACCTAGATCAAGGCCTATTAGCACAGTGTGTAGGTTATAATGAAAATAAGACTTAAGTTCATAAATTTGTGTGCTCTTTGTCCCCCCTCTTTGGCTGCATTTTTGTGGTGAGATAGATAGGATTTTATGAAATTTTTGGGTATTGGGTATAATAGTGGGTATTTGTTGAGGTATAGATAGGTATAGATGCTTCCGGATATGCCTAAAACAATTTATTGCGAAACGTAAACGCTTTACGTATTCAATAAAAATAAAATATGAAAAGTTAATAATTATACTCCAAATAATTATATAATACTTGCTTGACATAAATTTTATTTGCTTGGTGCCCGTTTACGTTGATTGTTGATTTTTAATTTACGCGATTTAACTTAACAATAAAAATTAAATGCGAACGCGTAAAACTCTAAAAATAATTACTGAGAAATATTGAGTCGTAAAATGACATGAAAATACAGAATGTTACAAGCAACACCTACCGGTTGAGGCGTAGTCAATGTCTACCGATGTAGACAAATTATTATGTGGCTCGGATGCCAGCTGGGTAACCAACACCTACCGGCTGGGGCGTAGTCAATGTCTACCAATATACATAAATTATTATGTGACTTGACGGATGGCTCGCTACCTTCGATTAATTTTTTTGGTCAATATTAAAGGGAGTAGATAAATTGTTATGTGGTCCCCAACGGACTGCTAATCCCCTCTGATTGGTATAAGTGGCCAATATCTATGTCTCATAAATACCACAAAGGAATAGATAAAGTATTAAGCGACCCCAACCGGACTGCTAATCCCTTCCGGTCGGTACATGTGGCCAATATCTATGTCTAAGAAATAGAAGGAACAATACTAAAGCAGTAAACGAGATGAAAAGCAATCAAATTGCATCGGCCATTTATAAATAGTTAGGTGAAACAAAGTATACGCAAATGTAGCATCAACATGAAATTTAAACATTGTTTAACAAGCACGATAATAAGGCGCCACAACCGGCCCTGGAAAACCAAAACAAATTACAATTGGCTAACAATTCTAAGCATATGAGGTCGTGGGAGTATCGCGAGGCCCTTCACCAGGTGTTGGACCAGTCTCGTCCGGCATGACATTTTGCAATCTGGTAGGATCCAAGAGGTACGCACGTGCTACCTTATCAACATACGGATACCTCTTGTCAAACAGTTTCTCATAAGTTTCCATGAAAGTGTCAGAAGACGCGGGATCAACGTTAGGAGTAGGCTGGATATCTGGATCCTTGCGACCGATAGATATTCCCTCTATAAAACCTTTGCCAACAGCAAGGCTGAAGGCCTCTCCCAATGACCGTTTGTACTCAGCGCTCTGGTGCAACCGACACATAAAAGTAAAAAGATACTCGTTAATGATCCTGCGCCTAACCATTTCTCCATTCCCACACTCAACAACATATTTTTCCCTATCGACACGTAGCTGATGAGTGTCAATCTCAGACTGCTTCAGCTCTGCCTCAAGTTGTCGTTCTGCCTGTTTCGCACACACTTCCTCTATCTCTGCCTTCTCTTTCTCTATTTTCTCTAACTCTTCAACCTTCTCCTGCCATCCTTTCTCCCGGGTCAGGACCGCATCATAGTCCTTAGATAAACGACCATAAGCAGAAACTTTCTCGTCAAAAGCCGATTGGAGACTCGCCAATTCTTTCTTACACTCTTTATAGCGAACTTTCGTATCTTTGCAAGACTTATGGGCATAGACGAGATTGGCATGCTCTTCTATTAGGGCTTTAAAATAAAGCAGAGTGTTTGCCTGCTGTTGCGCAGATTGGCACAATAACTTCAAAGACCGCTTGATGGCAGACTCATCACGTACTCCCTCGTTAAAAAACTCATTGTCAGCAGGAGTGAAAAGATTTTACATCATGTCTAGGCACGAACGGGAGTTATCCATGCGACAGAAATCTGTAAGGCCCCATTGCGGGGTAAAGGGTAGATTGCCAAAACGTCCGATGAAATAACCTAAAAAAGAGAAAAAACGGTTATAAAGGAGAAAGTAGGAAGCAAGGAAAATGTAAAAAGGGAAGAAATACTTACTAGCTTTTGCGTCGGGCACAATCGTGTCTCGCACGGGCTTCTTCACGGACTCAAGGCGTTGATCTAAAAAGAATAGTAGTAGCGGTAAGTACAAGAAAGAGGGATCTTTGAGAAAGGTAAGAATGAATTATACCTAAATGATGAACAGGGCTGGGTTGGGTGAGCAAGCCAGAAATCCCACCCTCATTATCGACGTGGCCCTCGTTGACAAAAGTAGGATCAAAATTCTCTTGACTTTTCTCTTCACCTAACACAAGTTTGTCAACATTCGCGACTGGGCGGGGAGTAACATGTTCATCGGTCTGATTTCGTAAAACATCCATTCGATCAGCTGATGTATTTGTAGAAACATGTTCCTCGTTGGCCAAAGCTTCGAGAGGTTTAGCATGATTTAGAGGAACGGGAGATAGCACATGCTCTGAATTCGGGTGCACCGGAGTCTTGATGACATCAAATAACATCATATTTATACTATCATTTATCCCGAATAAGTTAACCACTTTTATATAATTATTGCAAGAATTTGTACTTAACTGCTTAAAAGTGTTATTTGCAGTAATTACGGAGTGATTTGTGAAGACATGCTAAAAGGCGCATATTTTGGAGCTAAAACGAAGATATTTGAAGATAGCTTAAATACGACCAATACGCCGTATCCACAAAAAGAGATATGGCGTATCAGCGCCAACTCTTCACAAGAAAACCCATGTTATCAATTCCTAATACGGCGTATCCACGTTTACCTATACGCCGTATCCAGCTGGATAACTATTCAGAAATTTAGTGAATAAATATAGTTTGGGAAGATATATCAGATTGATTATAAACTTTGTGCGCACTCCAAAGGAAACACCCCAATACGCCGTATCGGCCCAGCTCAATACGGCGTATCCAGTCTTTTTCAGACACTATAAATAGAAGACTCAAAAACGAGTTTTTAGTGTGCAAAAATATTATTCATACCATACACATAAAAGACGATTTTCTGAAGAAAAGAAGAGCAACCAAAGGTCAAGCATCGATCATGATTCCATAGAAGACATCGTGTAATTCCTATACTCTTGTAATCATTTAATTTTTGGTATCGTTCGGTAAAATGTTTAGTTTAGTTTACCTTTGTTATTTGATCACGCTTGTATAATTACAATGGTTATGGGCTAATACCCTATGGTATTAGCCATCTTAATGAAGATTTAATGTTTGGTTTGTTTTAAAATCGATTTCTTAATTTATCGTTGAAAGTTTAATTATGTTTATCACATGATACTTGTCTACGTGTTTGAATATGCGACTTATTATTCAACTGGGTCTAGTTACGCCTAACAAGTGAGCTAGATACTGGGATAGCTCTCCATATCGTGTTTTATATTACTGGATCTTTCTTTGAGAGTAAGGTGATGTAACGAAGTTTAAGATGAGAATGTCTTTCGATGTCAAACAAGCTTTGAGTTGGTGAAGCTTTAGCCATGAAACATATTGAGTTGATGAAGTTGTTTCTTGAAAGGAGATAATTTTTTTTGTGTGAGATCGGATCCACATTTACCATTAGAAAAATGGTTTCCCCTGAAGATCTCGTCACAAAATTAAGTAGATTTCCCTGAAAGCAACCTCCAAATCCCCGAATCAACATAATTTTTTTTTGAACCCCAAAACCGAGAAAAATGTGATTGAGTCCTTCGACTAATAAACACCGTTTTGATCCGTGATATTTTCCTTGATTCAGATCTCCTATAACCAAGAATTGGAGCAAATTGATCATTTCCAAAATGAACAGTACCCAGAAATTTCTCCACAAAATTACACAACAGCTTGAGATTGCCCGTCATGTGCTTTGTGCATCCAGAGTCAACAATGAATAGGATGAGTTGTACAATCTGCAAGAGAATATAGAGTAGGATGAAACATTTGACCAAATTGGATCCTAAGGAATTTGATATCTTCAAGACATTAGTAATCCTAGAGACAATGTCTATAGTGGGACTAATACTTGTTGATACATCCTCTTTCCTGATTTTAGGCATCCATATCTTTTTGGTCCTATGTGGCTTTTGTGTCCATTTATATCCTGATGGACATTTCTAGCTATCACCAATCTATTCCAGATTTGTATTTCTCATACAACTTCCTTACAGTAAACTCTTTGGATTTCTGATAGTGTATGCTGATGCAATTGGTTTTTTTTTTTTTCTTATTAGGTGTTGCAACAGATTTGTTCGCTTTTCTCTTGGGTTTACTAAGCTAATAGGCACTACCTTAGGCTTCTTAGTTCTAGCGTTCACGTCATTCAAGTATCTAGAAACACAAGCATCATGATTAGAATTAAACACACATTTTCCACATTCAGCACAAACAACATTCCACCCCAAAAAAATTTTTTTTTTAAAATGGTTTTTTTTTTTTTCGGATTTTGAGCTGTCATAACAACGCAGTTACAGACTTTGTTTTCTTAGAAATATTAGAAATCCTATGATGGTCTTCTACTTCCTTCTTTTTAAACTTCACTTGACTATTGTTTGGCACGACCTTATCTTTAACTTGATAGCACTTAAGCTGTGGTCTGCTAACACTAGTAGTGTGATTTACTCTTAAAGATTTAGACACGTGAGGATTATGCGGTTCTCTATTTTGTGTTGTGGTAGTGGCAATTCTATACATTCCTGGTTTAAGCACATTCGAGTGCATTTACGCTTGTTTTCTATTCTAAGGCAAATTCTGTTTGAGTGTCTGGTTTTAAAAAACCACTGACACAATTAGTGTTTTATTATACCGACTGTTTCATTTAAAACTTCATCATTTCCAGGAGAATTTGACAAAGGAGGTCGGTTTTCCTAAAAAAAGTATGTTTTTTAGAATCACGTATTGAGCATTTGTTGTCGACCATCGATGGTTTATCAAACTGAGTTTCCACAGACTTTCCTTTGCATTTCTCAATGAGTTTCTTTAACTCACTGATGGCTATGTTCTTGTCTTGCATTTGAGCTTTCAAATCCTGTATTTCATGATATTGTTCACGTTCTTTTCGAAATACATTTGATCCGTTTTCTTTGCAAACTGAGTTGTTTTTCATTTGTTCTTTACATTGTTGTAAAGCAAGTTCAAGAGAAATCGAGTGGTTTTCAAGTTTAGCAAAACTCTTTAAAAGTTTATTATGAACTTCTTTGTTAACAAATTCAGTTTGTTTCGAAAACTTTTGTGCAAGACATTCACATTCTTTGACTTTATGAAGATACAAGCATTGTAATTCAGCATAAGCATTTAAATCAGACAGAGAATGCAAATATGAACATGTAACATCCTTAGACACACACTCTTTGAGAAGTAGATCATATATGTTTGAAAAATCATCCTTTTCCAGAATCAAAGTTCGTCAACGCTCTTTTTCAAGGGATTAACGTACTCATAATCTTCATGCATTTCTGTTTTAAGTTTATGTTCAAAACGAAAACTATCATTTTGAGTTTTTATGGAAAGAGGCATTAATAAGGTTTTTATCAAAACTTCCATATCTTTAGCAGTTGGCACCCGAAAATAATCACTAGTATGTTTAAACCAAGCTTGATCAACAATTTCTCTAAATTGATTGATGTTAAATGTCATGTCGTTAAAAACTTGTCTACTTTTACTAATGGATTTCGAAACGGGTAGAAAGGCAACGTTTTTAGCAATGTTTGGTTTTGTTCTAACAAACGGTTTTCTCCACATTGTCTTCCTAATCTTTCTTTTGTGCTTTCCAACTGATAAAAACTACAGTGTGCTTTGAAAATTTCATAAAGACTATTCTGTCTTGTGTAATCATATGGTTTAACATAATCTTTATTCAATTTTGATCTACTCTCATTTGCAAGAGTCATGGTCTCTTCCCTATTGGGGGCAAATCTGTTTGCAAGATCAGAAGTATCATATGGGATCTCATACAAACAGGGCTTTTCAGATTGAGCTTTCTTGAGGTACCTTGGATTAGCAAAGGTTGGTCTACCATTATATGTCGAGCATTTGGGTGCTAACATATGAATGGTCTGAATTGACTGATTACGAGTGTAAACAATTTCATTCTATGTTCTTGTCTTGCATTTGAGCTTTCAAATCCTGTATTTCATGATATTGTTCACGTTCTTTTCGAAATACATTTGATCCGTTTTCTTTGCAAACTGAGTTGTTTTTCATGTGTTCTTTACATTGTTGTAAAGCAAGTTCAAGAGAAATCGAGTGTTTTTCAAGTTTAGAAAAACTTTTTAACAAATTATTATGAACTTCTTTGTTAACAGATTCAGTTTGTTTCGAAAGCTTTTGTGCAAGACATTCACATTCTTTGACTTTATGAAGATACAAGCATTGTAATTCAGCATAAGCATTTAAATCAGACAGAGAATGCAAATATGAACATGTAACATCTTTAGACACACACTCTTCGAGAAGTAGATCATATATGTTTGAAAAATCAGCCTTTTCAGATTCAAGTTCGTCAATCTATTTTTCAAGGGATTTAACGTACTCATAATCTTCATGCATTTTCGTTTTAAGTTCATGTTTAAAACGAAAACTGTCATTTTGTGATTTTATGGAAAGAGGCATTAATAAAGTTTTTATCAAAACTTTCATATCTTTAGCAGTTGGCACCCGAAAATAACTACTAGTATGATTAGACCAAACTTGTTTACAAATCGTTCTAAAATGATTGATGTTAAATGTCATGTCGTTAAAAACTTGTCTACTTTTACTAATGGATTTCGAAACGGGTAGAAAGGCAACGTTTTTAGCAATGTTTGGTTTTATTTCTAAAAACGATTTTTCCACATTGTCTTCCTAACTTCTTTTGCGCGTTCCAACTGATAAAGATACTGCAAGTGAGGGTGACTTTGAAAAATTTTCAAAGCTATTTGTTTGTGTAATCAATTATGGGTTTAACATAATCTTTTTATTCAATTTTGATCTACTCTTATTTGCTAGGAGTCATGTCTGTCCCTATTGGCGGCCAAATTTGTTTGCAAGATCGGAAGTATAATTATGGGATCTCATACAAACAGGCGCTATTCAGATTGAGCTGTCTTGAGTAATTGGGGTTAGCAAAGGTTGGTCTACCATTATAGGTCGAGCATTTGGGTGCTAACATATGAATGATCTGAATTGACTGATTAGGAGTATAAACAATTTCATTCAAAAACTTTAGTTGCTTGTCCATATCAATCATCTTGTCAATATCTTTTTCTTCCTTAACCTTTAAATCCAAAATGACCTTGCTTTTCTCTTTGATTTGACCTTCAAATTGTGACTTTGTTAAAAGACTCCTTTTTACTAACTCATCGTGTTTTTGATTGACAACTAAAATTTCATAGGCTTTAGTTTTTAAACCTTCTTTTATATCAATGTCTTTACGAGCTAATAGGTCCTAGGTTTATTAACTTTGTTTGAAGAATGTTCATAATCAAATCGTCGGTCATAAAGGCCCTTCTGTACTTCTCAAGCTCATTTGTTTGTTCTGATGTGCATTAGACAACTATCGAAACTATGTAGCCTTTCCCAATGCCTCTAACATCGTCTCATCAAGGTTAGTTTGCACTCCCTCTAGTTCTTGAGTCAATGATGCGTTTGCTTCTTTATTTGCATTTAATATCGTTTTGTTTTCCTTAGTATCATGGTTAAGTTTGTAATTAAATTAGGCAACGCTGTTTAGCACCCTTATCAGCACCATTCAGCAGTATTATTTTCTGAATGTGGTCTTTCATGGTTTAAACACATTTATTTTCATAATGTTTTTTGTTTTGTACCGTTCCATGGCTGTTCAGTTGAACTGAATTCTTCTGGTAAGACCTCCTGAATCTTTGCCATGAAACTGTAATGTGCTTCCAATTCATGTTCATCAATCTCTTCATCCGTGTCCGCTAGCCAATCAGCTTGCTCAGCTTTCAGTAGAACACTGTGCTCTGCTTGTTTGCACATCATCATCTTTTCCTTGTGATACGAGTAGTCTTTAACATGCTTTGGCTTCCTGCATTCCTTTGCATAGTGGCCAAATCCCTTGCAGTTAAAGCACTGTATCCCATTCTGTTGCACTACCGGACTGCCTACTGTTTCCCTAGTTCCAGCAACTGTCATTGTCCTTTGATTCCCAAAATGCCCTGACTGATTGTCGTTGTTATACCTTGGTGTGGTATCTTTAGTCTTGTTCCTGAAGTTTGAAGAAGTTCGAAGGTTGTTGTTGGTAGGTTTGTAGAGCCTTTTGAAATACTTTGCAAGGAGTGCCAAATTCTTTTGCATATCCTTATCCCTCTGAGCTTGTTCAGGATCACTGTCTTCTTCTGTCATTGACCTCAGATTTGAGGTGTAAACTGGTTTTTGGCGATCTCTTTGCCTTTGTGTCTGGTTGATGCACTAGGTCTTGTAGAGATGAGTTGCTATTAGATCTTATGTGGTTTTGGTGCTTGTAGTAATATTCTGAATTCATGGTTGAGCAGCACCCGCAAGAAGTGCTAATGGATTTGCACTTTTGGATATTCTCTCAGCTACGGATTCATTAAACTTCATTTTGATACGCTTCAGAATGTTCATAAAAGAATTTGTGTGATATGAGATGGTGTCTATTTTTTCTGATATTGTTGACAACCGTCACAAATCTTGACCATTCTGATTGAAGTTGTTGAAGAAATTGAACGTTCACTTGCATTGTAGTAACTTGCAAGTTGTTCCTTGTCAACTCATTCATCAGTTTATAAAACCGTGAGTAATACGACTCCATTGATTCTCCATCTCGAGAAGTAATTTCCCAAAATTACTAGAACAGTATGGTCTTTACAATCATTGTACGTTCAATGATTCTAACATGTTGTACGCCTTTCATGGTATCCACATCTCATTCGCTGTTTTACAAGCATCAACAGTGGAATAGATATCATCTCCAATACCAGTTAAAAGCAAGAAAATTGCTTCTTTTTCAGACAGAAAGTGTTCTATGTTCTCTGGAGTATGTTCTTACGGTCTTATTTGTTGTATGTTGTTGTATTGAAGGATTACCTTTCGTTCTGCAGCAACAGTTTTGTAAAGTAGCAGTAGATGGTACTAAGGACCAGATAGTATGCTTTTTCCTAAGTCCAACACCATTTGGTTCGTGTCTATGTACGTAGAAAAACGTGTTCTCCACTGTGAGTATCTTCTAGTCCATGCATTGGTAGACGATTCTTTTGAACCAGCTGCCATGATTATTTTTAGGCATCTTGAATATCTATCGAGGATGTGTTGATTTTTTTATGACTGGGTAGAATTGATGAATGAATGATTTTGGAATTTTGAGTGGTAAGTTGTTGGATCTTATTAAGTGGATATGATGTGATTGAAGTTGTGGTCTTTTATGCAATTCACGTTCACAGGATTTTACACGTCTATGATTAAAACCGATAAATGAATTAACGGGATTTTACAAAATCAATAGAAAACCGTAAATGAATAATCGTTTGTGTTTAATGTTTGTTTGTTGTTTGAAAAGTCTTTTAAGTCCTTTGTTTACGGTTTAATTTGATGTTAGATGATGATGTTTGTAGTGTTTGATTAAGTGTCGATTAAAGTCCAATGTCCGATATGCTCAACATCAAATTATGCTTAAAATAATAAGGCAAAAATGCCTCTTAGAAAGCCACCAAACCGCACCAAACTGAGGCAAACCCCGCCTTTAAAATTCACTAAATCGCGGCTTAATATGTCCAATCCGCTCTGCCTCATCATCATGCAAACCGCCGTTAACTGAGTAATCGACGGCTCTTAAAATAATCAAACCGCATGGCTATTGTTTTGAACAAACGCTTGTGTCTTAGCAAGCGTCTGTCTTCCATTTTAAAAAGTAACTCGCCGTGTAAATCTTAACTCGCCACCTAGGTTTATCAACTCGCCGCCATGAATTAACTCAAACCGCCGCTATGTTTGGCAACTCACCGTGTATTTTTATATTCCAACCGCCGTGAGTTTTAAATTTAGGCAGAGTAAGGTTTGTATTTGCTCAATATAATATTCAAATCGCCACAACAACCTGTCAAACCGCCACAATAAAGAGCAACTCGCTACCTAAATAGGCAAACCGCGTCCGTGTATGTATATTAAAATTCTATTATGGCAACTCGCCTTGATCCATGGCAACACGCTGTTTTGTACCTTTTTCCTTAAACATGGTACTCTTGTCCCCTTTACTTGTCAACTCGCCACGAAGAACACAAAGTTCGAATTTTGGCAAATTAACTCAAATAAGCCTTTTAACCACGAAATGAGCTAGAAACTTGTACTGGGAACCAACCCTTATAAGCTTGAACTTACAAAAATACGTGTTTCTTTGTGGATCTTAAAAAAAACAAACCTCCACGAAGAACACCTTTATAATCCGAACCTTTTAAGCTTTGATTTTCGTCTTGGTTGCTAGTAAATCACATCCAACGATCTATACATCATGGTTAATAAGGATACACGAAGAAATAACAAAATCAACCAAACAAATAAACCCATTGGTTTTTTGGTGCCGTGGGGTTGTTCTTGAGCAAAAATGAGAGCACGAAAATTTGGTTTTTAACCACACATAATAAAAACCACGAATCAACACGTAGCTCTGATAGCCAATACTAGCGATCCGATTAACACATTTACACTTCACTTATAATAACACGAATCGAACTGAAAATAGAGAGATGTTGATTTCTAGATAAAGTGAAAAGAAGAGAGAGAGAGAGTTGAGAGAGATATAGAAAAAATAGGAAAAATAAGATATTATAATATGAATTCATTGTACCTTTTCTAATTGTGGGAAGAAAAGGTTATATATATATACCCCGACACTTAAAGTGACGTGCGGGATATTTAACTAGGATCCGGGCTCCCCCAAGGGTTTTTGCTTGGGATTATTAAACCCGAACTATTCAAAATTAGATTAACTATCGAGCCCCCCCGGATTCCGATACATTTCCTATTACAACGTTAACTAATTGATGACCAGGATGACAGTACATAATGGACGAACTTCATGTTCGAATCAATTTTTTTTTTTGGAGGCTAACATAATGTACACCACCAACTAATTACTTTTTGTTAAAAAAAACACTTGATTTAACGTTTTGATATTTGGTTTAATGTTATCCGTATAAGTAGTTCAATCGTTTTGTTAACAGTAATATTTTATAAAGTTAAATCTTGTTTTAAATAGTATATAAGTGATTCTAAAAATGTTTGATATTTTTTATTATAAAGAAGAACCCAAACACTATTCATGGTCCAGGAAATAGTGCACAAGTATAAAAATAGTGCGTATCTTTCTTGTTTTAACTCTGTTTTATACGTTCTTTATGTCCACAGTTTCGTATTAAGTAACAATCGATTACACATATTTACTATTATTTTATAATTATTTTGTTATGTTGTACATTAGTTTTTACTATTTATAAATTTTATAAAACTATTTTTATATATTTAATTATCGTAATCTCGTAAAAGTCATAACCTACTCATTTTAATTCCGTTTTTAGTGATTCTTTCGAGCACATCTTCGTAATTAAAAGTTCTATCTAAATAAAATATTTTCCAAAAAGTTTCTGTTATGGACAGCGACGAATTTTTATAAAAATACTTTATATATATATAATTATCGTAACTTGCAAATGACATAACTTTTTCGTTATAATTCGGATTTTCGAGTTCTTTTTATGCTTACGATCCTCATGACATGTAGTATTTTGATAAAATATAAAATAAATGTTTTATTTTCGAATTCCAAACAGAATGTTTGATTATTTTTTTAAAAAGTTTTATAAACTTATTTTAAGAAGTTTTAACTTAAATAAAATGGCTACAAGTCCTCTATAATATTTCCTACTACAATTCATATATATTTTAAGTCCTCTAGTCCATCATTTGTCCAACAAAAGTGTCTATGATAATTTCTCTCTCTCTCTCTCTCTCTCTATATATATATATATATAATATCATATCATTATATATATACATATTTTACATATATATTATACACACATATATATATACAAATATATTATATATATACAACACACACAACATATATTTATATATTTATATATATATATAATATCTTTATATACTTCATATACATATATATATATATATATATATTAAGCCTTCAACAAGTAAATTGTCCATGAACTTTATAAGTTAAACCATACTCATAATAAGTGTTCTCTTTGCATTTTAAGCATGATTTCACTACCATAATACATAGGTTTGAATATCATATATGTACATTTTATTTGTAAACTCATGAAAACATAAATCTAGGTGGTGGTTAACAAGATAACTAGTATGCACAACATGAAAGTAAAGTATTTAAAAGCTTAGAGTTTTATATGACCTTAGGAGAGCAAGATGATGAAGAAAACTAATCAAAACTCTAAATGAAACCCTAGTGAAAGAAACCCTAATCTTTCTTGTTTAACCCTTTGCTAAAATGATTACCCAAGCTTCCAAAATACTTCCAAACACCTTAAATAATACCCAAGATCACTTATATGATTGATAAATGAAAGTTTATGGTTTGTTCTTGGTGCTTGATGTATTTCGTGGGATAGAGAGAAAAGAACAAGGATATATGTGTTTTACTAGTAAGATGAATGAATGAAAAGCTAGTCTTACACTTATATAACAACAAGATAATAAAAGTAACTATTTGTAAGTCCAAGATGAGTGAGCTAAGAGGGGGGCCGATTACAAGATGAGTAAAACAAGGAAGGATGTTGGTCAAGACTAGATCAAGTCCTATTAGCTCATGTGTGTAGGTTATAATGAAATAAGACTAAGTAATTTGTGTGCTCTTTGTCCCCCCTCTTTGGCTGCGTTTTTGTGGTGAGATAGATAGGATTTTATGAAATTTTTGGGTATTGGGTATAATAGTGGGTATTTGTTGAGGTATAGATAGGTATAGATGCTTCCGGATATGCCTAAAACAATTTATTGCGAAACGTAAACGCTTTACGTATTCAATAAAAATAAAATATGAAAAGTTAATAATTATACTCCAAATAATTATATAATACTTGCTTGACATAAATTTTATTTGCTTGGTGCCCGTTTACGTTGATTGTTGATTTTTAATTTACGCGATTTAACTTAACAATAAAAATTAAATGCGAACGCGTAAAACTCTAAAAATAATTACTGAGAAATATTGAGTCGTAAAATGACATGAAAATACAGAATGTTACAAGCAACACCTACCGGTTGAGGCGTAGTCAATGTCTACCGATGTAGACAAATTATTTATGTTTTTTTTTTTTTTTTTTTTTTTTTTTTTTTTTTCTGCTCGGATGCCCAGCTGGGTAACCAAACACTACCGGCTTGGGGGAGTAGTCAATGTTACCAATATACATAAATTATTATGTGACTTGACGGATGGCTCGCTACCTTCGATTAATTTTTTTGGTCAATATTAAAGGGAGTAGATAAATTGTTATGTGGTCCCCAACGGACTGCTAATCCCCTCTGATTGGTATAAGTGGCCAATATCTATGTCTCATAAATACCACAAAGGAATAGATAAAGTATTAAGCGACCCCAACCGGACTGCTAATCCCTTCTCGGTCCGGTACTGTGGCCACTATATTCTATGTTATAGAAATAGAAACGGAAACAATACTAAAGCAGCAAACGAGAATGAAAAAGCAAATCAAATTGCATCGGCCATTTATATATAGTTAGGAGAAACATAGTATAGCAAACATGCTAGCATCATCATGAAATCCCCTTTTAAATCGCCCCTGTTTAACCCCCTCCCTAGGAACGGATATTAAGCGCCCCCCCCCACCCCAACCGGCCCTGGAAAACCAAAACAAATTACAATTGGCTAACAATTCTAAGCATATGAGGTCGTGGGAGTATCGCGAGGCCCTTCACCAGGTGTTGGACCAGTCTCGTCCGGCATGACATTTTGCAATCTGGTAGGATCCAAGAGGTACGCACGTGCTACCTTATCAACATACGGATACCTCTTTCAAACAGTTTCTCAATAAGTTTCCTTGAAAGTGTCAGAGTCGCGGGCGTCCAACACGTTAGGAGTAGCGCTGGGCATATCTGGATCTTGCGACCGATAGATATTCCCTTTATAAAACCTTTGCCACAGCAAGGTGTAAGGCCTTCTTCCCAATGACCGTTTGTACTCAGGCGCTCTGGTGCAACGACACATAAAAAGTAAAAAGATACTCGTTATTGATCCTGGCCTATCCATTTTCTCCATTTCCCACACTCAACAACCATATTTTAGCCTCTCCTATGACACGTAGCTGATGAGTCACGTCAATCACTCTGAACTGTCTTCAGTCTGCCTCAAGTTGTCGTTCCATGCACCTGTTTCGCACACATTATCTTATCTAATGCCTTCTCTTTCTCTGATCGTTCTCTACACTCATTCAAACCCTTCTCCTGCATATTCTCCCGGGTCTGGCCGCTTCATAGTCCTTAGAAATAACGACACATTACAGCATGAAACTTCTCGTCAAAAAGCCTATTGGAGGAATCGAATTCTTTCTTGACACTATTTATAGCGAACTTTCATATTTTGATGGACTTATGGGCATAGGCGAGATTGGCTATGCTCTTCTATTAGGCTTTAAAATAAAGCAGAGTGTTGCCTGCTGTGGCGCAGACTCTGGCACAATAACTTCAAAGATCCGCTTGATGGCAGATCATCCACGTCACTCCCTCGTTAAAAAAACTCATGTCAGCCGGAGTGAAAAGATTTTATCCCCACAACTCCCTCCGCGTCCCCTTTACCTCCACGGACACGCAAGAGACCTCGTTCCATTCACCCTTGACCGACAGAACCATCTGTCAAGGCCCCATTGCGGGGGTTCACAGGCGCTTCGATCTGCCAAAACGTACGATGAAATAACCTAAAATAGAGAAAAAAAACGGCCTCCGTAATAATAAAGGTAGAAGACGTGAAAGCAAAGTAATTCTAAGGAAATGTCCTAAAAAGGGCAGAACAAACGCCAATCAATACTTACTAGCTTCGGCGTCGGGCACTATCGTGTCTCGCACGGGCTTCTTCACGGACTCAAGGCGTTGATCTAAAAAGAACAGTAGTAGCGGTAAGTATAAAAAGAGGGATCTTTGAAAAAGGTAAGAACAAATTATACCCAAATGATGAACGGGGCTGGGTTGGGTGCGCATGCAAGATCATCCCACCTCATTATCGACGCTGGCCCACTCGTTGACAAAAGTAGGATCAAAATTCTCTTGACTTTTCTCTTCACCTAACACAAGTTTGTCAACATTCGCGACTGAGCGGGGAGTAACATGTTCATCGGTCTGATTTCGTAAAACATCCATCGATAGTCGGAGTATTTGTTTAGAACATGTTACTCGTGGCCCAAGCTTCGAGAGTTTACATGATTTAGAGGTACGGGAGATAGCTCATGCTATGAATTCGGGTCACCGGGAGTCTTGTGACATCAAAAAAAATCATATTTATTACTATCATTTATCCCAATAGTTAACCCCTTTTATATAATTATTGCATGATTTTGTTACTTATGCTTAAAAGTTGTTATTTGCAGTATTTACGAAGTATTTGTGAAGAGATCTTTTTTATGGATAATGTTTTTATATTTTTGGTTTTTCTTGTTTTTTTTAGATTTTTTAGATTTTTTTAGATTTTTTTATATTATTTATACTAATAAAAGAAAAGAAAAATCTTTTTGTATTTTTTATGAAAATAAACAAAATAACTTCACTCGGAAGGATCTTCAAACACAAATTTTCAAACGGCTTCAACAATCGTAGACAATCCTCCCCGGCAGCGGCGCCAAAAACTGATCGCTTCTGATCTACACCTTTTTTATAATATATAATATATAAATATAAATATAAGATATACTTATAATATATAATATATAAAGATAAGAGGGTAGGAATCAAAAAATCACAATTATAGTAATCCGGGAGTACGATTCCCGGGTCGTTTCCCCGATGAGGAATGCAATGGAAAGTCGAAAGTCGTTATGAGAATCGATGCTTGAATGGGACAAATTTGATTGGGATTCTAATTCTACGGGAAAATTAAGGCAATTTAAACTAAAAACTATTAAGGGCACTAAAATTAAACTAAAAACGCAAAACGGGAATCCTAAAAACGCGCTAAATTATCAACTATATCAAAATTAAGCCCTAAAAATGCAAACTTAGTTTCTAAACCTCTAAAATGACAAAAGAAAATTTTCTAAAAAAGATTTATATTTTTTTGGCTTTTTAATAATTTTTTATGAATTAAAATCTAATTTAATCTATTTAAAATTCTAGAAAATAGCAAATTAATACCTAAAAATTCTAAAAAATGACATTCTACCTTAGAAAAGTCTAAAATATGATAAAAACTCAGAAAACTATTTTTAACTACTTTTTATAATAAAAATCTATTTTATAAAACTAATTTTAAAAGCTAAAAATCAAAATAAAAATCTAAAAGTGGTAACAATGATTTTAATGCTTGTAAACCTAAAAGTATTAAATCTAAAACTAAAAACTATTTTTTTGTAATTTTCTGAAAAAAATTTCTATTTTCAATGACTTTTTAAAATTTTAACCTACGAAAAATTGATTAAAAATAACAAATAAGTATGACAAATTCTAAAAAAAAACAGGTAAAGTCCTAAATGATGCAAAGATTCTAAGAAAAATAAGCTGATGATACCAGCTTATCAAATAAGCTATAAAAAGCCCCTAATAAGCCACGAAGTTGCTTAGGCTTATTGTGCTCAAAAAGGTGTTAAATACCAAATCCCTTGAGACTTTAACGAAAAAGTCCTAAGGGCGTAGCGGTAAAGATTGTGTGTGTGAAAGGGTTGAAATGGGTTGAGGTTAAGGGTTCGAGTCCTGCTCACCCTCAACTTCCCCAATTCCCCTTTTGCTTTTTTTTAAAAACCTTTTAACTCTGCTTATAAATAAGCTGTAAAAACACAACTTTAATGAAGATAATATTTTTTCAAACTTAAAAATAAGCACGAAATAAGCAATTTAAAAATGCAGAAATTGCCTTTAATACTTAAAGCTTAAAAATAACTAATTGTCTGGTCCTTATAAAGCACTAATAAGCCAATCCATAAAGGAGAAATAAGCCAATCACAAGATATTCAACCATACCTAATAAGCATAAACAAGCAAAAATAAGCAAAGAACTTAAGCTACAATAAGCTAAAATAGACAGATTACTTAAAAGCTATAAAACTTAAGAATTTTACTCTAAGATGCAAATAAGCTACAATAAGCTCTAACCTAAGAGGAATAAGCTAAAATGGGCTTAAACTAAACTAATAAGCAATATTAAACCTAAATAAGCAAAACAAAATAAGCAGATAAGCTAAAATAAGCAATTGGTCTTTTTGACCAAAACTGTCAATGAAAACAGCAAGGGGGCACTTTTGAGCTTAAAAATAAGCTCTTAACAGATCCTTATGGCTAAACAGCTTATACCCCTAAAAAGCTTAAACAATAAGCTATAATTATCAGCAATCAAAAGAGAGTTTGAAACATAAATAACCCTTTAAAAAGCTTAAAGAAAAAGTTGTTTGTTCATTTTTCAATACTTAGAAAACTTATTTTTATTTTAACAAAACCAAACTTTGAGCTTAAAAAATAAGCAAGTAAACAGATCCTTATGAACTTTTAACCAACAAACAGATTGAGATTTAACCTCAAAGAACAAGCATCCACAATAGAAAAACATTTTGAAATCAAAAATAAGCCACAGTGATTATATCAAAAAGCATTTTCTTCTTTTTTCAACACTTTGCAAAATTTTTGACAGAAATGAAAAATCACAAAACAACAATGCAAGCCTAATGATTTTGATACTAACTTGTTTTACCACTTGCATAAACACATAAACATCAAACTTTTCATAAGATTAAAATGCATGATCAAATAAGCAGATAAAATAAGCTTTAAACTCACAGTTTCAAACAACACTTTCTTAAAACCTTAATTTTGAGTTTTAACACTTAAAAACTTAAACAAAATAACTTTTATGACTACTTTTAACTAATCTAAACTGACTCAAAAGCACAAAGCAAGATTTCACCCATTTTGACCCATTAAACAGGTTAAACCAAACACCCCTTTAAAAACAGTTTTTAGTACTTTTAACTTGATAAAAGCTATTTAAGCTGAAACTCTTCAAAGACCAGATGTTAAACAGCTTATAACAAACTTAATGAACCAATATAAGCAATCAAATAAGCCAGAATAATAAGCTAGGACACTATGCTACTATTTTTGATTTTTTTTAATTGTTTTATAGCAAAAGCTTACAAAATGAAATTTAAACTAAGAATTGAACTAAATAAGCACTAATCAACAATTATAAGCACTAATAAGCTATTTTAAACAACTATAAGCAGGAAATAAGCAGGATTAAGCTAAAATGCAAGTTAAAGCTATAAAATGAAATTAAGGACTTACAACTGCCTTTGCTCAAACAAGGCTTATAAAATGCTCAAATGAGCGATCAACAAGCTCAAGCTTATCCTAAGATAAGCTGGTGGGGTCCTGGAAGCCCATCCAAATCTGGCTTCCCTTCCATTACAAGCTGTGGTAAATTTAGGGTGAAATTTGAGTGTAAATACGTTCGGTTAAGCTTTGAAACTTTAACTAAGAGTATAGCAAGTTTATGAATGAATTTGAGAGCTTATTGAGCTTTGTCAGAGTATAAAAGAGCTTTTTAAACCATTATACATTTAAGTAAAAACAGGAATTAATAAATGAACAATATCAAAACTGAACTTTTATTGATATCAAGACTGAATACAAGCTTAAAAGAAGAAAATTACATTTAAATGAAAAGACAATAAGCTAAATATTACATAAAAATAAGCTATTAAAAACTAAAAATTGGAAAAGAAGATTAAGCTAGATATCCATGTGAGTGAGGAAGATCCTATATTTATAGGCTTGAGAGAAGGATCTAGAACTCTGCAAACGCTCCTCCTTGATCTCTAAATCTTGGCCCTTCAATTCTTGCAATCATTTGATGCTTTTTTTTATCCGTTGGATCAAAGTGTGAGCACACGGATGGCTAGCGTGACATTCCATGTGTCAGAGGCTTTGTGCTTCTTTTACCAAGGATTTAGTGCAAAATTCCATCAAAGGTGTGTTTGTTTGCTTCCAACGTGTCATTCCCTTTGTGTAAACGGACCAATAGAAGCTTTTGAGGACGTTTCCTTTTGCTGACATGTAGCATAGCACTCGAATCTTTGTTCCACGTAGCCAATTGGGATTTACCCTTTGTTTTTTATGCAGGGTAAAATGAAAGAGACGATGAATAGTAAAAACGGGTTTTCCCGTGCTTCTTTTCTTTTCTTTTTATAACTTTGGTTGACTAGGGGTAAAGGGATAGGCTTTGACCTGGGCTTGGGTTTTCTTTATAAAGGATTGGGCCGGTTAAATGGTTTATAGTTATAAGGAGATAACGACCGTTATCTCTTTAATAAAAAGGAGATAACGGTGTTAGGGTTTAGGGACTTTTGATGAAATTGTTTTAACAATAAGGGCTCATTTAGGATTTTAAGGGTTTTGGCATTTTGTGAGTTGACCAGTGGTTGACCAAGGGTTGACTTTTGATGACTTTTTGCTAGAAACTTCCGGCTCTTGTGCACTCTATCCATTCCCGTGTCTGTGTTTGTCCGGTTTTGATCGTTTTCTTGTAATTTTTTTGCATTATCCGTACCTACACATCACAAATGACAAAACAAGCAATATACAAGCATACTTTGCACAATTTGTTTATTTTTAGGGCCATTTTTGGTATAGAAAGGATATGTGAATTCTCACATATCAAAATTCCCCAAACTAAGTGATTGTCGTGTCCTCACGCAATATTATATGCTCTAAAACCAAATACCT
>BQNB010017879.1:58659-69197 GCA_026074375.1 Tanacetum coccineum
TATAAATGATAGTAAGATAGTTTATTAACGATAGTGGGAATAGTTTATAAAACGATTGTGAAATAGTTTATAAGATGTTAGTTCATTTGATGATAGTAAGGTAATGATTTGTAAAATAGTTTATCATGTGGTAGTGAAATGGTTTATAATGTAGTTGTAAAAATGTTTGAAGGTTACAATAGTTTAAGGAGTGGCTTGCATAAATAAATAGAGAGTTAAAGTAAAATCGACAAGGTTTTCACGACACAAAAGTTTGATAGATAATTTAAATCATCCACACATACAACAAAATTCAAAAGAAAGTACAACACAAATTCCTATAGGAAATAGAGTCTAAGAAAGTTCCCACTTAGGTTTCACTAGGTAATACTGGAAGGTCTCTCCCTAAACATTCACATTATTTGCCATGACATTAGAGTCTTCACAAGTTTTTCCTTTCCATTGCTTGTTCACTTGGTTCTGGCTCTTCCTTTCTAGACAACCATTCTTGTAATGTCCCAGCCTTCCACACTCATAACAAGTAACTTCAGCTTTCTGTTTTGCCACTGAGGGCCTCTGCTTCGCTCTCGAGACTGGGGCCCTACAATCTCTAGTTTGATGACCAACCTGCTTTCAATTTCCACATTTTGCCGCACACGGGCCGGTGTGGTGAAACTTGCACTTGTTACACAATGGTAGATTTCTAGCATAGCCTTTCTTGTTGCCTGGTTTGGCAGTGTGTGCTCTAATCACCTTGTGCTCTTTGTTTTGTTGTTGGCTAGAGCTTCCACCATTGTCACCTTCCCACTTCTTTTTGTTAGTAGCATTCTCTGCTACTTTGTCGTTTGACCTGATTTATTAAGTCGCGAGCCACGCAGGTCTTTGCCTCGTAGATAGCAATAGTCTCGATAACATTAGCCACTCTCTAGGCTACAATTTGCTTTAATTTTGCAAAAATCATCCCTTGATTCGTAGTTGATATTGCCTCCTTAAGAACACAAGGAAAAATAATATATAATGAGATTTCATCCAAGGTAAAATCACAACACGCAATGAGCACAACATATATGTAAAATGAGACCACGACACACAACGATATAAGATAAAAACAACCATGGCATAAATAAATCAACCTTATAAAATAGCATAATCATAACCAACAAGGTAGGTTAATACTAAATACATCATTTTACATGAGTAAAAGAGTACAAGTTTTTCATTAACGCTGCCAACCGAGTACTACTCAAGTTTAGTAGGATATAATCCAAAAGAGCTACAAATGATGCTAATATATCTGTCTTATGGACCAAGGTGCCTATCAAGATCCTAGAAGCTAGCCTCTATGTTATCCCCAACTGAATCAATATGCTCTAGTGGTGGTGGTACTACTGTTAGTGGTGGTGATGGTGATACTGATGATGGTAGTGATGGTGAGGGCGATCTGGATCTCTTACGAGATGAGGATGGTAAAAGTGATGGTGGTGGTGAAGATGATGATGTCAAGAGTGATGGTGGTGATGAAGATGATGGTATCTCTAATGGAGGTAGTGAATGACAGGTGGATGGTGATGCAGCTCTCCATCGATCCATGGCTGCTATGTAGCCTAGTTATATCGATATCTCCTTTCTCGGTTGACGGACAAAGGCAGGGCTAGTAGGTAGGGGTCGGGTAGGTGGTGGATGAACAACTAATGTCGAAGCGGTCTGGGTGTGGAGTAACTTAGCATCTCACTCAGATCCTTGTCCGATGAGTCGTCACCAGAATTCAATGGATAGCCATACCAAGCCGGTGTGCGATTCGGTGACAGTGGTGCGGGTCTAACGGGTAAGGTAGTAATCTCATTATCAGAATCGGATATGATGACAAATGAAGCAAATACTCCGGCACGTGGTATAGTAGCAAGAAAAGGTGTGAGACGAGGTGTGGTCATAGTGCTATGACAATCCAGAGGTTTATATAAGTATAGTATATAAGACAAGTGTAGAAATATACGCAAGATAGGGTAAGCACATATATAAATCATGTAAGCAAATAGTGTATGTAAGTAGTGTATGCACATGAAAAGTTTTATGTGATTCAATTTTTGTGAAAACGGTTATAGTCTAGGTAAGACATGCAACCTAGTTCTCTATAACCTGGCTCTAATACCAATCTGTTACACCCCTAAAATATGTCGCAGCGGAATGGTAACCGGGGGCATTACTTCATAATACATAAACACAAGATAGATAAAGAACGACCTCTATATGAGTCATTTAAAAGATAACGTTTGATATCATTTCAAAGTTTGTACAAAAGCACCATGCTTCAAGAGTTCATTAGTATGAAAACGTAAAGATTTTAATACATAACCAAATGTTCAAAAGTAATGCAATAAATCTTTCGTGATGTGAGACAGCAAAATGTGACTCATATATGATGCTCCAAAACGCTATCCAATTAGCAAGCAGTTACTGACCTGAGAAAAACATGCTTTAAAATGTCAACATAAAGTTGGTGAATTCATAGGTTTATGTAAGTATATTTGTAGGACCGCAAGAGTTCAATGTGTGAAATAATGTAACACATACAAAATCAAAAAATGTAATTACGATTGCCCTAAGCTCATGACACTGAAGCTACAACTATGCATCTGTGCATATTTATGCACTAATGTACCCGTGTAGATGTCAGTCCCAAATAGATCTATTTATAACATACGCGCTTACACAAGGTAATTAACCGTTCATGATAGTGGACATAATAGGTTATCGCTACTTTGGCAACTCGTAATATGTTTATAAGAATAGTTGCGTCTAAATGTAAAACAAGGCATGTATCTCACCCCGAGATTTGTAAAGTATTGTTAAACAAGTAAAGTGAGGCTATAAACTCACCTCAAGTGATAGAATTGATTTTTAGATAAATCAACTAGGAATGTCGTCGTAAAGGATCGGTATGCAACCTATTTAATTATAGGTCGATTTAGAATAACGTATATAATTATAAAACAATGCATTATATTTTACCTTGTTATATCACCACCTAATAGTTTTAGACTTAGCTTATAAATCAAAATAATGATTTCATTAAGTTTACCACTTTTATTATTTTCACAACGACAATATATATAGTCTAGTTAATTTATAAAGTTTAAAACGCGTAAATATTATATAATTGATGCTAAATTATTTCATAAGGTTTTTATAGTCCAAACGGACACGAAAACGTCCGAAAACGCAAATCACTATTCCTAACAGCTTTTATAACTTGTGAATAGTGTGCAGGAAATTTCGTGTCATTGTCCAAAAAATAGTCTAAGTTTGATTAAGAATTACTCTTCCATTTCACACTTTCGGGCTTCAATTTTCGCGTTACTTTATCGAAAAATCATTCTAAGCAAGTTTCTAGTCTTATACTTTAAGCCAGTTCGGACACGAAAATAGTTTAAAACACGAAATATAAATCTGCCAGATTATGCCGAAAAACTGTTTTTCTCGGTATTGTTTCAAATCTTATAACTTCTACGTTTTACATCCGTCTTTCGAGTTCTTTATGTCCACGGATTCGTATTAAGATGAACTAGCATAATTTTAAGGTTTTAATTCATCAAAAAAAATAAAAAATCCTTACCCTACTATTTAAGACTGGTTGTCCTTAGGGGCATTTTACGCACTTCAAAACTATAATTTAAACCTCATTTTTACAAAACAACAACCTTCAATCTAACCACTTCAACCTCTTCCACAATTAATAAATCCAAACTAACCTAATCCCATCTACCACTTCACAATAAGAATAAAACATGAAACAATTTATAAAACTATTTAACTAGTTTATGAGTAACAAACTTAATAACATGCATAATAATCATAATTGCAATTGTTGTTCTTGATTTCTTTTGCAACATTTATAAAAGTCTACTAGTTGGTGATATAACTTAATAATCATGATGTTTATGCACATAAATATATTATGTAAGTATAGAAACATGTAAGAACATATTTAAAACGTATGAAAATCCAAAGAGTAAAAGGGTATGCTTACAAAGCTGATGAACACAAAAGAAGAACTAGGCCTTGATTTTTAACCCTAAAACCTTATAAAAAACCCAATCTTGATTTACGAAACACTAACTTAAATCTTGAAAAACCCTTGCTTAAACATAAAACCCTAACTTGGAAATCAACTTAGAACACCTTAGATAATATCATTGACCACACTTATATACTTGTAATAGCAAAAAAATGGAAACTATAAATTTTTTTATGTCTTATTATTGGAGCCATAGGTTTTTGTAGAGAGAAAGAGAGAGTTTTGATTTCTTGCTAGTTGTGAAATGAGAAGGTATGTGTTTCTAGTTGTATATAAGTGCAAGTATAGAAAATATCTAAGAGACACAATCTTACACAAGTCCATAATGTGGTAAGGGGAGAGGGTAGGTTTTGGGTTGATTGGTGAGGGATTGTAAGTGATTGGCATGGTTGTATAAGATAGTTGCTAGGTGTAAGAAGAGTTGATGATTTGGTAAATAAGCACATGGTAATTTCTAAGCAAGACTTGGTATAGTTTTGTGTATGTATATATATACAACCGGCCATGGTTGTGTTTGTGTGTAAGAATTATATAATTTTTGAGTATTGGGTATAATTGTGAGTATTTGGTTAAGTGTAGAAAGGTGGTGTAGTTTACATGTATGCATGAATGCTAAATATTTCAAAACGTAAACGTTTTACGTAACGTATAAAAATAAAATACAAAAAGTTATAAATTATCTTTGAAATAATTATATAACACTTGTTTGACGTAAACTTTTATTTATTTAATGCTGGTTTACGTTGATTGTTGATTTTCAGTTTACGCGATTTAACTTAATGGTTGAAATTAAAAGTAAATGCGTAAAAGTTCAAAGTAAATACTTTGAGTTTATGGACATAAAATGACCTGAAATTATGGGTTGTCATAGATGCCTTAATCCGAAAGGAAATAATTAAGCCGCTACGCGTTCAAGCCTTAATGATAACAATCGATTTAAAACTTCCATCCTAAATTTTGAAAACGTTAAGGAAGAAAATCTTCGTGGAATGGAAAAAGAATTTGAGACTCGTCCTGATGAAACCCTCTGTATCGAGAAATGGAGTTGGTTACCATGCTTGGGAGGATTAAGAGACTTGATCATGAATGAGTCACATAAGTCTAAGTACTCTATCCACCTTGGATCGGATAAGATGTATCTAGATCTTAAGAAGTAGTACTGGTGGCCCAATATGAAAGCTGAAATTGCCACCTATGTCAGTAAGTGTCTGACATGTGCAAAGGTTAAGGCTGATTACCAAAAACCATCTAGTTTATTAGTACAACATGAAATTCCCCAATGGAAGTGGGAAAAGATTACAATGGACTTTGTTACCAAGCTACCAAGGACGTCAAACGGTCATGACACGATTTGAGTAATCATTGATCGTCTTACAAAATCTACTCATTGTTTACCAATGAAGGAAAGAAATTCAATAGTGAGACTGAAGAGGCTTTACTTGAAAGAAGAAGTCTCAAGGCATTGAGTACCGGTCTCAATTATCTCGAATAGAGATAGCAGATTCACATCCCATTTCTGGCAGTCCTACAAAAAGATTTAGGTACACAACTGAACATAAGCACTACTTATCATCTGCAGACTGACGGTCAAAGTGAAAGGACTAGTCAAACGTTAGAGGACATGTTACGCACTTACGTGATAGATTTTGGAAAAGGTTAGGATAGACACCTACCTTTGGTGGAGTTTTTGTACAATAATAGCTATCATACCAACATTAAGGCTGCACCTTTCTAGGCACTATACGATCGAAAGTGTCAATCACTTGTCTGCTGGACTGAGGTTGGAGATAGCCAACTCACTGGTCCGGAGATCATTCATGAAACAACTGAGAAGATCATTCAAATTAAGAATAGGCTTCAAGCCTCTCATTATCGCCAAAAGAGTTACGCCGATATGAGGCGTAAACCTCTAGAGTTTCAAGTTGGATACAAGGTCATGTTGAAAGTATCTCCTTGGAAAGGAGTGATGCGTTTTGGCAAACGGGGAAAGCTGAACCCGCGATACATTAGACCATATAAGATTCTAGCTAAGGTTGGAATCGTTTCCTATAGACTTGACCTTCCATAAAAACTAAACATAGTTTGTTGGGAATTATGGACTTCTACAAGTTAGTACTGCTGGTCAACTTGATACTGCTAGTGATGGTTAGTGCTGTTGATGAAGATTTGTAAAAACAGTCTAAGTCATTAGTACTGTTATTTATATTAGTTAGTACTACAAGTACATTGTTAGTACTGCCAGTATAGTTAGTACTGTTAGTTAATAGTTAGTGTTGTTAGTCTTATATAGTTAGTACTCCTATTATGATATGCATGAGTTAAATTAGGAATAGATATGCATTATCATTGTACGCGTTTTGTAAGCCCATTAGGGTTTCCTTAGTGTATAAAAGGAACCCTACAACATAGTTAGAGAAATATATAGAATTCATATCTCATAGGTAGTTATTCTGTAACCTAGGCAGAATATTAGCAATCATTATATTCAAAGTTTTGTATTCATTGTTCTTCTTAGTATTACAAGTTAGATTCCGCATAACTTGTAGTATTCACAATCATAGTTTCTCTTATAGTTAGTTTGGATTTATCCAGGTTAACTAAGCTTTAACAAGCTAAGAAGATTCATTCATTGGGATCAACAAGTGGTATCAGAGCTTGTTGAGAAACTCTAAATAATAAGAACACTATATCTACACAAGATCTCATAATCAAAGATTAGATGGAATCACAATCAGAAACTACCCAAACAGTGTCTCCACTAAAACTTCCAGTACTCAAAACTAGAGATTATGAAGCAATATCTTACTCACACTGATCATGCTCTTTGGGAGGTTATTGTGAATGGTGATGCACTTGCTATTGCATCAGCTAGTACTGAAGGTCCCATTCCTCCTAAAACTGCTGAACAAAAGCTAGCAAGAAAGAATGAATTGAAAGCAAAAAGCACTTTGTTGTTAGCCATTCCTGATGAGGACCTATTGAAGTTTCATGTAATCAAGGATGCAAAGACCATATGGGAAGCTATCAAGACTAGGTTTGGAGGCAAAAAAGAATTAAAGAAAATGCAGAATACCATTCTGAAGCAGCAATATGAGAATTTTACTACATCAAGATCTAAAGGACTGGATAAAACCTATAATAGGTTTCAAAAACTCATCAGCCAATTGGAAATTCATGGTGAAGTTATCTCCCAGGAAGATACAAATCTTAAGTTATTAAGAAGTCTACCATTAGCTTGGAACAATATTGCCTTGATCATGAGAAACATATCTAATTCTAACACAAATGACATGGATGACTTGTACAAAAACTTGAAGGTGTATAAAGCTGAGATTAAAAGCCAATCAAGCTCAAGCTCAAACTCTCAGAATGTGGCTTTATACTTCAGAAAAACCTAGCAGTACAATGTAGCATGATTTAATTCTGCTCAATGAGTTCTCTAACTCTAACTCACAGGACAAGCATCTTCCTTTATCCTGATGCTGATGAATGTCATGGTTTTCCTTCCTTTGCAATCAATCCTAATAATCAACAGTTGGACAATGAAGACCTAGAGCAGATTGATACTGATGATCTTGAAGATATGGATCTCAAATGGCAGGTGGCCATGCTTACCATGAGGGTGAAGAGATTCTTAAAGAAGACAGGAAGGAATCTAAATTTCAATGGCAAAGAAACTGTTGGCTTTGATAAGACAAAGGTTGAATGTTACAACTGTCACAGGAGAGGTCACTTTGCTAGAGAATGCAGGGCACCAAGGAATCAGGGGAATATAAATAGAGATGCTCCAAGAAGGATTATACCAGTAGAGACTCCTACAAATGCCTTGGTTGTTCAAGATAGAATAGGTGGTTATGATTGAAGCTATCAAGCTGAAGAAGGACCCATAGACTTTGCTCTAATGTCCCATTTGTCTTCAGGTTCATCCAGTTCATCAAGTTCAGACTTTGAGGTACATACTTGCTCTAAAGATTTCTTAAAATCGTATGAAACTCTTCAAAAACAGTATGATCAACAGCGTGATGCTCTTAAAAAATCTAACCTAAAAACTATAGGTTATCAGTTAGGCTTAGAATCATTAGAAGCTAGAATTATTGTTCATTAAAAAAATGAAGCTGTTTATAAGGAAGACATTGCATTTTTGAAATATGATGTTAAGGTAAGAGATAATTCTATAACAGATCTTAAAAATCAGTTAGCACAGGCTTTAAGAGAAAAAGATGATTTAAAATTAAAATTAGAAAAGTTTGAAACATCATCTAGTGTTGGTTTTGATAGTCAAATGAATGAAAATGAATTGCATGATTGTCATCTGAATAAAAGAGAAGTGTTTAAAAGTGCATCTGATAGTAGTGTGAATGAGATTGAAGAGGAAAATAATCAAGTAAATGATTGGTTTAAGAAGGTTGAGGGATATCATGCAGTTTCCCCTCCTTACACTAGGAACTACATGCCCTCAAGACCTGACTTGTCCTTTGCTGGATTAGATGATTCTGTCTATAAGACTAATGTGAGTGAAACTATCACTAGTGTGCCTAGAAATGAATCAACTGCATCTAAGTCTAGTAAGGATAGTTTGGAACAACCTAAAGATGTTAGGCCTAGTGCTCCTATAATTGAAGAGTGGGAGTCTAATAGTGATGATGATTGTGTGGTTAGACCTTCATTTGAACAGAATAAACCTAGTCATGCTAAAATCAATTTTGTTAAATCAGATGAAAATACTAGGAAATCTATTATTGAACAACCCACATATAGGCAAGCTGAACACCTTAGGAAAAGTCATAATTTTAGGGTTGATAAAAGAAATTAGAATGGAATAATGACTTAAGAACTAGGGGATGGTTTTGAGTTCAATAAGAAAGCTTGTTTTGTATGTGTAAGTATTAACCATTTAATCAAGGACTGTAACTTTTATGAGAATAAAATGGTTGGAAAATCTATGTTGAATAATATGGGAAGGGTTACTGGTCAAAGGGAAGTTAGACCAGTATGGAACAATGCTCAGAGGGTGAACCATCAAAACAAATTGACTCACCCACATCCTAAAAGAAATTTTGTTCCAACTGCAGTCTTAACAAAGTCTGGCAATGTACCAGTTAATACTACTAAGCAAGGCTCCCCAAGAGCAGTAGTATCAAATAGTACTGCCAGATATGTTAATACTGCTGCATCTAGACCAGCTGTAAATGGTGCAAAACCAAGTTCAAATGTTATTCATAAGTCACATTCATCACTTAAGAGGACTTTTTATCAAAGAACAACACCTAAAAACAGTGATTTTAAAGAAAAAGTTAATACTGCTAAGGTAAACAATGTAACTACTGCTGGGACAAAAGCAGTAGTTAGTGATGTTCAGGGATAAGGCAAATGCTGTTAAGGCCTCAGCAGGTTAGATTTGGAGACGAACAAGAAAAGTAATTGGCCATATCTCCAAAGACAGTGGATCATACATGCCTAAAAGATTTGACTATGTTGATCCTCAAGGCAGACTCAAGTCAGTGATGGCTTGGGTCCCCAAGAGAAACTAATTCTCTTATTTTGAGTGCAGGGTAATCCACAATATGCTTTACAGGATCAAGGGATTTTTGATAGTGGATGCTCTAGGCATATGACTGGGAACAAGTCCTACCTTACAGATTATCAAGACATTGATGGTGGATTTGTTGCATTTGCAGGAAGTCCTAAAGGAGGTAAAATTACTAGAAAAGGTAAAATTAGGACTGGGAAATTAGACTTTGAAGATGTATACTTTGTAAAGGAACTTAAGTTTAATCTTTTCTCTGTCTCACAAATGTGTGACAAGAAAAACAGTGTTCTTTTCACTGAGACTGAATGTCTTGTTCTATCTCCTGACTTTAAGCTACTTGATGAAAGTCAAGTCTTGCTTAAAGTTCCCAGACAGAACAACATGTACAGTTTTGATCTAAAGAATGTTGTTCCTTCAGGAGGTTTGACTTGTTTATTTGCAAAGGCTACAATAGATGAGTCTAATTTATGGCATAGGAGGCTTGGTCATATAAACTTTAAAACTATGAACAAACTTGTGAGGGGAAACCTTGTTAGAGGTTTGCCTTTAAAGCTTTTTGAAAATAACCATACATGTGTTGCTTGTCAGAAGGGAAAGCAGCCCAAAGCCTCCTGTAAGACCAAGCTTATGAGCTCTATGGATTTGTTTGGTCCAACATTTGTAAAGAGTCTAAATAAAAAGATGTATTGCCTTGTTGTCACTGATGACTTTAGTAGGTTTAGTTGGGTTTTCTTTTTGGCCTCTAAGGATGAGACTAGTGGAATCCTTAAAACTTTTATCACAGGCATAGAAAACCAAATAAATCATAGGGTTAAAATTATCAGATGTGACAATGGAACTGAGTTTAAAAATAGTGAAATGAATCAGTTCTGTGAGATGAAAGGGATTAAGAGGGAGTTTAGTGTTGCCAGAGCTCCACAACAAAATGGAGTTGCTGAAAGAAAGAATAGGACA
>BQNB010017880.1:6965-69194 GCA_026074375.1 Tanacetum coccineum
GTTAAGGAACAAGCTAGAGCTCAACACGCTCGATCGAGTCAAAATTTATTCTTATTCTACCCAGTAGGAAAGTCAAAATTGTGACAAAACAATTATTTTATTTTTGAAAATTTTTAAATTTTTTTCATTTTTTTTGAAATTTTGGTGGTAAAAACGGGATTACGCAAAAATAACGACTGCAGGCACAATTAAATCGATAGACCCCCCCATACTAGAATTAACATTGTCCTCAATGTTTTAAGAAGGGTCTCTACGTAAATCCTAAGCCGTTTACTAAGTATGCTTAAAGATAACGTTAGTCGATAAGATTAGGATATTGGATTTCCTAAATGAAGCTGAGGATTTGAAGATCGAGTAATCGAAGGACAAAACCGCGAGCACGAGAGGCTTCAAAAATCCAGGACAATCCTGAACAATAAACCACAAAAACACAAGCAAACGAGAAAGGAAAGAGGCACACCTCTCATAACAAAAAAAAACACTTATTCATTACTACATAAGATAACTACGGATAAGCATGAGGTACCTCCCACGAAGCGCTTGTTTAGGGTCACTAAGCTAGACCCAATCCCCGAATTCATTTGTCCTTGGGGAAGGTTTAGAGATCCGGGACAAGCAATTTTGGTACGTCCCCTCCAAAGTAGTGCTTAATTCGATGACCGTTCACCTTGAAGTTTGGCCCGGAGTTTTGAGATAACTTAACGATTCCATATGGAAAGACATGGGAAATGGTGAACGGTCTGGACCAACGGGATTTCAACTTGCCTGAGAACATCTTCAATCGAGAGTTAAAGAGGAGGACTTGATCACCGACGTTGAAAACGCGGTTTTTGATCCTGGAGTCGTGGATCCTCTTTCTTTTCTCTTTATAGATCAAAGAGTTCTCATACGCATGATCACGAAGTTCATTTAGTTCGTTGAGTTGAACTTTTCGGTGATCACCCGCGGTCTCAAATTCAAAGTTTGCATGCTTCAAGGCCCAGTAGGCTTTGTGCTAGAGCTCGATCGGTAGATGATATGCCTTTCCGCACACGAGCTTGTATGGGGTACACCCGATGGGTGTTTTCTAAGCGGTACGGAAGGCCCAAAGTGAATCATTTAGTTTATCCGACCAAGATGCACGATTCTCGCCTATGGTCCTTTCAAGAATTCGTTTCAAGCCACGATTGGATACCTCAACTTGCCCACTTGTTTGTGGGTGATTTTGTGGTTGATACGCGATGGAGAGACAAAAACGTGAGTAACTCCCGTATGTTAAGCATGACCTTTGCATCACTGGTCATGCAAAAAGGGTTCCGCGACACTTATGATAGTGCACGGAGGCAACCAAATCAGAGAAGAAGATTTAAGAAATTTGCAAACAACTCGGGCGTCATTGGTGGGGAGCGCTTTCGCTTCAACCCATTTTGACAAAATTAGTCCGAACCGGCCACGAGTATTATTTGTTTCCAATCGTGAAGCCGTGGAACGAGCCCCATTGAAATCGAGCCCAAACTCAAAGATTTCGCAGACATGGATGGAATTTTGATGCATTTATCATCACTCTGCGAAATTTTTTCCCTTGACGCTTGACAGTGTCACATCGGTGACCACGTCTGGGCAATCTCTGGTAAATCGTGGGCCAATAAACACCTAGCTTAAAAACTTTTTTTTTGTGGGGTGTAGTTATGGCACCGTAATGTCCCCACGGTGGATCCACTATGCAAGCTGTGAGGATGTCAAACAGCTTCTGGGCCAGCAACAATTACACACCGTGCCCATGATATTTGATCCGCACATATTTTGAACAAATAGGGGTCGTCCCAAAAGTAGTGTTTAACATCTTTGAAAAACTTGTTCTTTTGTTGGGACGACATCCCTTTAACAATGAAATTCCCCGCATGGTAATTTGCATAATCGGCAAACCACGGGGTACTTGAGTCACCAGAAAAGTCTCCATAATAAGTGTCTCAAGAGAAACTTTTCAATTACCTCTTTTGGGTGGTCGAGCACATTTTCATACGGATTTTCTAATCGGGAAAGATGATCGGCCGCGAGATTCTCGGCTCCTTTTGTGTCAATTCTGAACTCTCGAAGGAGGAGAACCCACGGAGCAATCTCGCCTTGGAATCTTTTTTTGCAAAGCGATATTTTAGGGCGGAGTGATCCGTATACACTATGCTTTTGTTCAAGACGAGGTAAGATTGGAATTTTTCGAAGGCATACACCACGGCTAACATTTCTTTCTTCGTCGTGGTGTAATGCGATTCCGCCTCGTTCATTGTTTATTTATTTTTCAATGGATACTTCTTCTATATAAGAATGGTGAACGACCTAATCCTTCATCAGTCATCAAAGTGTGTACCCCTAGAAGAACTATGCAGCTTCAAATGACTACTTTCCTTTTCTTGGTGGGAGTTCCCAAAATCATCTTGTTCATTATGGATTGAACTAACTATCACAAATCTCCCCAAAGAAAACTTTATCAAAAACCTTCCGGGATCTGATCTTGATTATGGCTCCAGCACTAGGTTTATATATAGCATCTAAGTATTCTCTGTCAAACACTGAAAGCACTTTGATCAATGTGCTAAAGGATCTCTTTTGACCATTACTTCTTGTTACCACATTCATATTAATCTCTTCTGATCTTTTAGATTCATCAAACTGTGGTTTAGATCCAAGATTCTCAGTCTTCCAGTCAATGATTGGATACTTCTTGTATAGTTTTTCAATAGTCTTACTTCCTTGACCTCATCTGGAGATTTTGACAAGCAACAATAAATTCACAGCTATTATCTTTTTTCTCTGTGTCAGATGGGTCATCTTGAGAAGTATCTTGTTTGAATCTTCTTTTTCTTGACTTTATCTTTTCCTTGTCTTACCGTGCTTTCTCTTTTTGTTATTCTACTTCTCTTTATCTCTCCTTGACTTTTCTTTAGATTCCTGGTTGATCTCTTCTATTTGGAGGAATCTTTCTTATTCTTTTTTGTGATCAGTCTATCATCTTCAAACAGACCCTTAGCAAGAATTCTTCATCTGACCTTTATTGTCTTTAATTACATTGTTGTATGTACTTCAAAACTTATTTCGCTTCATCTCATAATGTTTGAAGTTCCCCACATGCTTTAGAAACTAGGTTCATCATCTGATTTCTTAATTGATTCTTGGATGGAGGTATGTATTGTTTTGATTCCTTGATCTTTGTTTAGAAGGAATTTTCTGCTGAGCAACTTGTCATCACTGAAGAAACTTTGCTCTTTCTTCTATTGTGAACAGCTCTCTTTCTTGCCTGAAGTTTTAGTAAGGAATATTTCTGACCTATTTCTGCCTTTTATCATCAAAGTTTTTAATGAGAGCTTCATTTGTGGCTTTTTCTTTAGCAATCTTGTTTCTTCTTCTCTCTGCTTCCAATTCTTATTGTATATTTCCTTGCACATTTATTCATCACTTCAAGCTGTCTTGAATTCTTCAAGTTGTGGATATCAACCCATCTTCACTTTCAGATTCATCTCCACTTCAATTCTTTCTTCTTCCCTTTCTCTTTTGGATCATCTTTGGAAGAGGTTTTTATTGTGAGATGTGATCTCTTGTTGAAGTAGCCTAGGCTCTATCAATTTCAATCAATCATCCTTCAACTCTACCTCCTTGCTCTTTTTCCTTAGAAGCAGCTTTGCTTTAATCATGTTGAGGAGAAGTGTAGCTATTGTTTCATCTCACCAAAAGTCATAGGAGTGGTTGTTTGATTGGATTGTTTGAGAAGTAATTTTTCCTTAGTTTATTCTTCAGTACCCTTACATTTGACCAGTAGTTACTTTCAACTTTTTCTCAGTTTCTTATCTTTGCTCTTCTGGTACTTTCAAAAGATCCTCTTCAGTACTTCATTGGTTCTCTGTAGCTTTCAACTTGTCATCAGTACTATCTTTGATTCATCAGTACTAATATTGGTCTGTCAGTAATAACTTTCTCAATGTTCGGTTTACTAACTCCTTCCTTGTCGGTCCACTAACCTCCAATCTTCTGTATAAGTCTATCTCATCAAATCCTTGTCTTCATCCACCTTTTCTCATGTCCTCCCTTCATTTGAGCATTTTCTGTTTATATGTAATCAATTATCTAGGCATTACATCAACTGAGTATCTCATTGTGAACTTCTTGATTCTCCTTTTGCTTTCTTTCCTCACTTGGTTGGGGATACAGACTTTTGTGCACCCTTTGTTTATTGGAGAAGCTCTTTCTTTGGGGAATCTTTGTTTGCAAGGAGCTAATCTTTTGATATTCTTTATGATGTTTGATGACAGGTTTAGATTGCTTCTTGAGCTTTGTGAACTTAGCCTTCAAGAGTTTTATTTTCACTTGGCTTGAATCTGATACATGTTTACATAAAGATGGATACAAACAGATCATAGTCATTTTGGAGTGAGTCATGTCTTCTCATTCCCTGAAAGGGATGCATCTTTGGATGAATGATCTGCAAGATTTCACAGAGGTATCTGGGATTTGAATCTGGTACAAATAGGAGTGGGTGAAGGTCTGGGTGATGGTTTGGGGGAAGTTCTTGGGGAATGGTCAGGTTGTTGCTTAAAAGGTACCTCACTTGGTTGAGCAGAAGATGAGTCAGGTAGTGACTCATTTGGGACTTCACTAGTGGGAGCAGGTAGACTGAGGGTGTTGGTTGTTAACAGAGTCAGGCTCTTGAGGATAGCTTCCATCATCTGATGTTTGGTTGGCCAACATAGTATCAAACAAAGGGGTAACTTTGCTGAGATATGTTTGCCCTTCTTAATCATAAAGTAAAGAAACTTTACTAGTATAAATTTTTACAGGAAAGTGATCTAAAGGTTCAGATTTATGAGCAAATTCGTCTATTTAACAATATAGTAATTAAAAAGAGGGTTACATTACAAACTTCTTCTTAGCTCTAGATGTCTAAGTATACCATACAAAAAATTAATTTGGAAAAATTTACTTTTGATTAGTTGTTAAACCAAATTACACAGTGGCAATATTTGTAGGAATTTGATCCCAGAGGTACTTTGGAACTTTTAAACAATGATTATTTGTTGTGAAATAAAAATCTTCATGGGGTGAAAACAAAGCTTTATTAATGTAAACACAGTAAATCCCTTCTTATCATAAGCTGACATAGCATCAAAGATAGCTTGACTTGCAATGAGTCCATCCCTTATCTGCTGCATCAAAAATAAGATTAGTTTCGGATTGATTGCCTCAGAGATAGATACAACCTTTTGCCAGCTATTTTGGCAGTTATTATGCCTAGCATGTGATTGTTTTGGATTCGCAGACGTCCAAATATTCTGTTAACGAATGTGGTCGAAATCTACAGGACTTTACAAGTGAGAGTATGTAAATATTAACTTCTCCGAAGAAAATCAATGACTTTCATAAACTCAACATTCCCTTCAGTCTTTTAAATGTGTGCGATATGTTGTGCTTAGGACAGGACTACTGAGCAGCACATTGTTGATCTAGTAAGAGAAGATCGTCGTTAAGAGAGATTAGGGCTTGTAAAGTAGAATGTCAGTTAGAGAGATTGCTTGAGTAAGTGTGCAATTAAGATGGATTCTTATAGGTTTATGAGACCTAATTTTAAAGAAAACGTTCCAATTTTCACTTTGTACCCTTGGCGGTATTTTTCTCACACTGTCTCTTTAGCGTACAACTTTGAACATGCCAGTTGGTATAACTTTGCATGGTCAATATAACTCTGTCCAAACAAAGATTTTAATGAAACACATGTAAGTATCGGGAATGCTTCAGACCCTTCAGTAATCTTCTCGTGACTCTCTAAATCTATACCTTAAGCGTTGCAAGCATCATTCTAGGCTAATTAGTATCCAATACATTCTAGAGATAGTTTAAAGGCATAATATTCTCTTAATATGGAAATTGTTTGCTTGAGATGCATACTTCCCTCGTCAATAACCATACTCACCAATTTACCTTGCACACATTGCTCCATTGTTACGCATCCCCTTTGTTGTCAAAACATGAATTAGGACATATTTGTTGGTGGGTTGAACCACATCCTGCAAATACTCTTTTGAATGGTCTATATAATCTCATGTCCTTATAAATTGCTCACAAGGAGATTTTTACTCTTAATCTAAGCTATTCGAACAACTTGAGCAATCTTCTTACTCTTGAACAACGGCCAACTCTTTCTTGTAATGCAAACATGAGATTTTCCCAAACTGCTTCAGAAGTCGCAAAGTTCACAAACGTATACCCGACATTCAAAATGCTTCAGAATGAACAGAAGTCGGTAGAAAGTTTTTTTAGAGCATAATGGTTTATGGGGTTATCTTGGCAACAAGCTTTGACTTTGCATGGGTGTGTGTTTCACCTTTTTCATCCACAGATGACCCACTAAAAATTAGTTCACGTTCAGTAGTGCTCATAACTAGTTATGTGTGTATGTTTTGAGGTGAAACTGTGCGTGTGAGAGAGATGATATGTTCAGGAGATGAGAGGTTTTATAGACAAGACCTCATATTGCCTCCCTTTAACCAATGTAGCTTATGGATTTATCATCCCAATTGAAACAACCAAGAACTAAAATCGGTAAAATTAAAATGCCTTGGTAGTAGGATCAGCTACTTTGTCATTAGTGTGGATCTTAAGCACCTGTATGAGTTGCTTCTCATAAGCATCTGTATGAAGTGGTGCTAATTGCTATATGCTTTTCTTTCGAAAGATATACTGGGATTCTTTTACAATGCAAATGGTGCTTTCATTATCAATGTTTAGATCTTTGTGTTCATGAAGTTGAACACATAGTATAACATTTTAATTTTGAATCATTTAAAAACTTGCCTACAGCAGCTAGTTGAAGCAACTGAGCTTAAACATATCGCGCTTTGGTTGTAGAAGTGGGCCACAATGGTTTGCTTTTTGCTTTGCCATAGTAATGTGTCTACTGCCAAGAAATTGACAAAATCATGTTGTGGTATTTCTGTCAAGTTGTGCTCAGCTTAATCAACTATCTGAGTAGGAATTCCAAGGTCAAATGAAGACACTCTAGGTCTTTTTGTTTTTTTTCTTTTTAAACCCCCCCACCAAAGGCCCAGTTGGGTTTGCCCTTTAGTACCGAAAAATTCTTTTGACAGCACTTAATGAAGGTATTTGGAGTGACTGAAACTTTAGAACATGCATAGATGCACAAACATAATGTTAGGCATAGAAGCAATCACATCATTAAGGAGCCAATCATTGACCTAGAGACGCATGGACATCAACAATTCTGGCATTCCTCATCTTTGACTAAATGGCTTATGAGTTCTCAATTGGTTGTAATGTCCCAGTCTTAACACTTGCAAAGTCAATCTTCTTCAGGATTTCACGCAACTTTAATTATCCTGCTTAATAAATTACCATCTGGTTTCTAGTTGGACTTGTAGGCCAAGAAGAAAGTTCAGAAAGTGAGCTCTCCCATTGAACTCATCTGAAATCTACTCTTCATTATGATCAAATCACTCACACCAAGCTTTCCTTTGTAGACCAAAGATGTTATCATCCACATAGACTTGACTAAATGAATTATGTTTGTCCTTCTTTAGGTAGAGAGTTTTGTCAATGTCCTCTTCTGTTTCCATTCTTTTAAAGGGGGGGGGAAAGTGGATAAAGTAGTCATACCATGCTCTGGGAGCTTGAATTGTAACCCATACAGAGCTTTAACACAATTTGTAGACTTTTCGCAGGATACTTAGGATTGGAAAGTGGTGGTTAAGACAAATATACCTATTCCATAAATCTTTGCCATAGGAAAGGCAACTCTTCAATCCATTTGATTAGACTATAAATCCCATATTACGAGGCAATGCTAAAAAGATACCTTATGGCCTTCAAGCCTAGCAACAGGAGCAAAAACTCAATAATAGTCTTTCCTTCCTCTTGCATGTGTCCCTGTGAACCTATCTAGCTTTGTTCCTGACAAACCAATCCTCTTTCATCCCTTCTTATTTCGGTACACCCACTTCTGTAACGGATAGCCATTTTTCCCATAAGACAAATCTACTAGGATCCATACCTCTTTTGAATCTCAAACTGCCAATAATTCTTCTTGAATAGCTATCACCGCTTTCATCTTCAGAGCTTATGAAATTCTTATTGGGGTTCATGTTGAGATAGAAAACAAGCAAATAAACAATGATGAAAGTCCTTATGATTGTTTCTCCTTTGCTTTTGAACATAACTAACAAAAGCATGAGCTTCAGAACTTTTATTTACTTTGCTTCTTGTTTGTACTGCTGATGTTGGATCTCCTAGAATAAGTGCTGAAGGATGAGAGGGATTAATTCTTGATGTGGGAATAGGACTAACATTCACAACAGTTTCCAAATTTGTGAAGTCAGCCTCTGCACCCTCATCATCATAAGATGAATGTGTAAAGATACCATCAGTAGTATCTTCATGAATATCCTCAAGTGGAGGTATTTCAGAGTCATCTTCTTGGGAATTGGATGTGTCAGAAAGAGATAGTCCCTCATTAGGACTGGCAGTACTAACTGGTATGCTAACAGTATTAACAAAGTTAGTACCGCTAGCTTTAGCTGTTGTGCTAACAGTACTAAAAATGTTAGTACCGCTAGACTTAGCAGCTCCTGCCTGAGTTACCAAGTTCTTAGTTTCTTGTTCAAGATTCTTCCTGAGAGCTTCAGCTTCCTCATTCACTTCCTTTTCTTGCCTTTGAAGTCTTGCAAGATCATCCAGAAAGACTTGTTCTTCCTCTCTTAGACCTCCTCTCTTATTATCTGATTTTGAAGCAGATGTGTTTGTGGAAGAATAAGAATGCCATATTGGCAGTTCAAAGTAGTCTTGATCAGATTCATCTTCCTTTTCAGAATCCCCAGCATTAATTTTGTCTTTTGTGCCTGTATTTTGGTTATATTCTTGTTGACCTGGATGGTTAGCTTGATTCTCTGATCTAACAGAATGGTAGTTCATAGAATCAGTCAAATAATCAAGGTCAAAAAGCCAAGTTGGTCCTTTCCCTGCAACATTGGCTTTGTTTTCTAAGAAGTTTATGTGCAGGTTTTCTTCAACTCTTTTGGTTACTAAATTGTATACTCTAAAAGCCTTGCTTTGTAGAGAATACCCAACCAATAATCCCTCATTTGATTTTCCAGCAAACTTGCCCAAGTGGTCTATGGTGTTCCAGATGGTCACATGGCACCCAAAAGGTCTTATATAACTTATAATTGGTGTCTTACCAGTTAAAAGTTCATAAGGTGTCTTATTATGAGGCTTGGTCACTAATACCCTGTTTAGAACATAACAAGCAGTACTAACTGCTTCAGCCCAAAAAGTGTTAGGTAAAAATGAATCTGCAAGCATGGTCCTTGCTGCCTCAATAAGGGTCCTGTTCTTTCTCTCAGCAACTCCATTTTGTTGTGGAGTTCTGGCATTGCTGTATTCCCTATTGATCCCTTTTAACCCACAGAATTCAATAACATCCCTGTTTTTAAATTCTGTTCCATTATCACATCTAATAGTTTTAACCTTTTGATTCAATTGGTTCTCTATTTGTCTTATAAAGTCCTTAAGGATTGCACTAGTTTCATCCTTAGTTCTTAAGAAAAATGTCCAACTAAATCTGCTAAAATCATCAGTGATAACCAAACAATAGGTCTTATGGTTTATGCTCCTTATAGATGTAGGTCCAAACAAGTCCATATGAAGAAGTTGTAGGGTGTGGCTAATAGAGCTAACTAACTTGGCCTTACAAGAAGCTTTGTGTTGCTTTCCTTTCTGACAAGCAACACAAGTGTGGTCATTTTGAAAAAGCTTTGTAAAAAATAGAAAAATCAAAAATATAAAAAAATCTTCCTTTTTAATAAAGAAATAAAAGTCACCAATTGGTAAACCTCTGACAAGGTTTCCCTTCACAACTCTGTTTAGGTTTTTGAAATTTACATGACCCAACCTCCTATGCCATAAGTTAGATTCATCAGTTGTAGCCTTTGCAATCAAACAAGCCAATCCTCCTAAAGGAACAATGTTCTCTAAATTGAAACTGTACATATTGTTTTGTCTGGGAACTTTAAGTAATATTTGATTTTCATCAGGTAACTTAAAGTCAGGAGACAAAATAAGACATTCAGTGTCAGTAAACAGAACCTTGTTCATTTTGTCACACATTTGTGACACAGAAAAGAGATTGAAATGCTGAAGTTCTTTTACAAAGCTTACATCCTCAAAATCTAACTTACCAGTTTGTATTTTACCTTTCCCAGTAATATATCCTCTACTACCTCCAAAGGCAACAGGGCCACCATTAATGTCTTGATAGTCAGCAAGGTAGGCCTTGTTTCCTGTCATGTGCCTGGAACATCCACTATCAATTATTCCTTTATTCTTTAAAGTTCTGTGTGGATTTTCCTGCACATTCAAAAGAAAGAGATTAGTCTCTCTTAGGGACCCAAGCCTGTTTGGGCTTGAGTCTGCCTAGTGGATCTTTTAAAGATGAATGATTTCTAAGGCTAGATCCACCATTGTATTTGGAGAGGATACTTTTGTTGTATCCAGGTTTGCTCCATTTACAACTTGCTGAGGACTTAACAGCAATGACCCATTTTTCCCCAACAGTACTAACTGCTTTTACCTTAGCAATATAAATCTTTTGGTTTGTCAATTTTGTTCTTAGTACTGTTGTTCCTTTTAAAGGCCTTGAGGGTAGTGAATGAGTTTTGTTAAAAGCATTTTGTGGTCTTACATCATTCACAGAGGGCTTAACAGTATTAACTTTCAGAGCAGTGCTTGTTAGTACTGTCTGTTTGTTAATATTTTGTCTAGCAGTACTAACATAGTTAGTACCGCTAGCTTTAACAGTATTAACTGGATTATTTCCAGTTCTTGTTTGTACTGCCAAAGTGACAAACTGTTGTCGTTTATTTACTCTTTGAGTATTGTCCCATATGGGTTTCCTCAAATTCTTATTGGTCTTTTCCCTTGAACCATTTCCCTTAGACATATTTTGTTTATGTAGCTCAACTTGTTTAGCCAATTTTACATGATAATCACAATCTCTTATTAAATGACTAAAACTCCCACAGACAAAACATGCTCTTTCAGTAATCCCTTTCTCCAATTGTTTGTTGTTAACCTTAGGTTTTTGACTATGTGTTGAACTATTCTTAACATTTTCACTAGGAGTTTTTACATGCTTGGTAGCAAAACTAGGTGTGTCAAGATCTTCTATTTTTACATACACATTCTCATCATCATTATCACTATCTGATTCATACTCCTCAATGATAGGAGCATCAGACCAAACCTTAGGTTGAACTTCTACATGTGATTCATTGACAACTGGTTCAAACACTAATTCAGATGTTTCTGTACTAATGTTAGAGTCACAGGTATCAACTTCATTAGTTTGGGAGTCAGGTTCATTTGGTTGAGTCTTTTCTGGACCATATGTATATTTTGAGTCATCTATTTCAATATCAGGTCCAGAGGGCAGATAATTCCCTGTCATGGGTGGAGGAACTGCTTGCATTTCACAAGTTTTAAAGAACCTTTTATGCAAAGGTGGATTTTCAAAATCACTTGCATTGCACCTAAAGATACTTTGAAAAACTTCATTTTCATAGCTCAAATTCCCACTATATCTATAATCACCATACCCAAGCCCAAACTTATCTCTGGCACTCATAGAATAATTTGCCATTTTACCAAGATTTTTTGAAGAATGATTCCATTTGTGTACTATTACATGGTATGTTAGAACATCTGTTTTATCATCTAAATCTATTTTCATAAATTTGATCTTTTGTTCATACCAAAGTTGATTTTGTTGATGGACAACTAGCTGTGCTTCAACTTTCTTAAGACCATTAGTATAAGCTTTTATTTCAACACTAGCATTACTAAGTTGCTCTTTTTGAATATCATACAGTCTTTTAATGTTAGCATAAGATTCTTTGCACTCATATGAACAAGAAAGTACCTGAGTGTCTGATCCTGTGCTGTTGTTAGCCATGAAAGCATAGTTATCATTATCTTCTGAATGAGTTGTCCAGTCAACACATTCTCCATCAACTGTCACTAATGCTCTAGATTCTTCTTTCTTTCCAGATATGCTTTCATCTCTATTGCTAGTTCTTCTCCCTTCTCTATTCCCAGTATTCCATCCATCTCTCCTTCTATTCTCTTCCTTCGTTCTACACTCTCTTGCAAAATGCCCTGTTTTGTGGCATTTGAAGCATTCCACTTTTGTTTTATCAAAACCAACAGGTTCTTTTGCATCAAACTGTAGTTTTCTACCAGTCTTCTTTTGGAACTTGTTGATCATTGCCACTTGCCATTTCAAGTCTATTTCTTCGAGATCATATTCATCAACCTGATCTAAGTCCTCATGATCCAGTTGAGGACAACTAGATTGACTTGCAAGCAAGGAATATGATGATGTTGATGGTTGTTCATGCTTTAAACAATGACCAGAAGAGTGGGACACACCATAAGCAGTACTAACTTCATTAGTACTGTTGGTGTTTTCAGAGACGAATGCTATATTTTGCAAGTTGGATGATGCAGTAGAGCCTTTCACATTCATTTTAAAGACTCTTAGATTGTTGTACAGTCATCAAAACTAAGACTGTCATTCCTGGTTTGATCCTCATGATCAAGGTAAACTTGTTACCAAGCTGAAGGGAGAGATCTTAAAACCTTTGATTTGCATCTTCAGTAGATACACCTGCTCCATGAATCTCTAGCTGACTGAGTAGACTTTGGAATCTCTCATATCCTTTGTGAATTCCATCTGAGTTGGATACTGTGAATCCTTCAAATTGTTGCTTCAAGATGTACTTCTGCATCTTTTTGGATTCATCATTTCCACCAAATCTGGATTTTATGGCAATCCACATATCTTTTGCATCAGTCATTTTGTGGAATTTAGCTAGATGATCTTCTGGTATGGCCATCAGCAAGGTGGTCCTAGCTTTTCTTTCTCTCTCTCTTAGCACCATTTCTTCTGCAGTTTTAGGAGGCAAAATTTTAACTGTCCTGTGTATCCAGTGTGACTGATCAGGACCATTCCATTTTGGATACCCCCAAATTGGATAGTCTGTATGGGCCAGATAGTGTTCTATCTTCATAGCCCATATGTCATATTCTCCCTTTTTGAGAATTGGTAGTTTGATGGTTGAGACTGTTTGAGGAGTTTGTTGTGTTGGTTTTTGTTGTGTTTCTTGTGGAGGTGGTGGTGGAGGTGGGATTTCATCATGTGTTCCAGACATGTTTAGATTTGTTTGTTCTTCTTATTCAAAGTTTCTAACAAGGCTCTGATACCAATTGTGGTTCCTTTTACTGAATGGATCTTTGCAGCCTATAAAGGATGATAGCCTGGATGTATAAATACAACAGACTATGTAGAAACAATGACTTGAATACAATATGTTAATGCGGAATCTTAACACAAGTACTAAGAAGAATAATGATTTAACAGAATAACAACTTTGTTGAAAATGTTCTTGATAGTCACAGATTGCTAACTATGATATGTTGTATGATTTGTAATTGTCTATTTCATATATGTTCTCACAAATTAACTAAATCTAAAAAAATCACACTTCAAACCAACACATACTTACAATCCTATCTTACAACTAACACCACAATTTAATACCCACAAAAACATTACACCACAAACTCACCTTACAACCACCCACCCTACACCCCAAATAACATACTTAAACCTAAACAAACTACCACCCAAATACCTATTACACTAACACCCAAACCAACCCATCCACATCCACTTCACTACTAATATTTAACCCATACACTCCATAATAAACTTCCAATACCACACAAAAATCAAACACAAAAAAACCCATCCCCATACATAAACATCAAACAAACAATCCCACAAACACTCAACCCTCATCACCCCAACCAACAACCCCCATTAATTAACAAACCCAACCACCTCTAACTCTCAACCTAACCTCCTTCTCCCCACCTCCTCCCTACTCCATTATAACTACCCACCCCCTCTCCTCCCCCCCCCACAAAACTCCACCACCCATCACCACAATAATCATCCCTCACCCCTTCATCACACACCCCCCCTCCACCACCATCCCCCTCCCACTCCCCCCCCCAAACAAATAATATCATACCACCATACACACACCCAAAACCACACCACCTAATATATAATATCTTCGAAAAAACAATAATATCCCAACCCCCACACCAAAAAATTAAATATAAATCTTCTTCAATTCAAAATTATTGTTTGAAGTGATCATTCCGAGCTTTCATCAACCAAGTTATGCTTTTATTCCGTTAATATTTTGTTTGTCTTTTCTCTTTTTAGTGTACTACTCCAGTTCGAGCTTTCGCGATTTCGCCGTTCGAACTTGAAGCCTCGAAACTGCGGGTGGTTATTACTGGGATAAACTAGGCCAAGGCCCGTTTGTCGGGTTTCGGGTCATTAGAAGTTTATTCTATCTTGGTAATCTATTAAATAGTGTGTCAATATAGACATCATAACATACAGGGTTTCATTGTCTAACACAGATATCATATGCAAAAATTTAGTTACTAATTCCTAAACGGAGACATGCTATACATTTACTCCACAACTACGATATCCGTATTCATATTCATTGTTAGGATTAATGTTTTATTAACTTAGTACCGACAGTACAATAGTTAGTACTGACAGTTATACTTAGTACCGACAGTACAAAGTGTTAGTACTGTTAGTTAGTTAAGTACCGTTAGATAGTCAAAATAGTTAGTTACCGATTAAGAGGTTATTTAAAAGATATTTGTGAGATATTTGTCAGAAAGTCATGTAAGACTTTTAGGGTTATCCTTGATCTATAAAAGGATAACTGTTGACATAGTTAGAACATATATGAAATAGACAATTACAAATCATACAACATATCATAGTTAGCAATCTGTGACTATCAAGAACATTTTTAACAAAGTTGTTATTCTGTTAAATCATTATTCTTCTTAGTACTTGTGTTAAGATTCCGCATTAACATATTGTATTCAAGTCATTGTTTCTACATAGTCTGTTGTATTTATACATCCAGGCTATCATCCTTTATAGGCTCTAAGATCCATTCTGTTAAAAGGAAAACCACAATTGTTTATCAGAGTCCTTTGTTGAGAAAACTTTGAATAAGAAGAACAAACAAATCTAAACATGTCTGGAAACACCTGTGAAATCCCCCTCCACCACCACTCCACAAGAAACACACCAAAACACACACAACAAACTCTCAAACATTCTCAACCATCAAACTACCAATTCTTAAAAAGGGAGAATATGACATATGGGCTATGATGATAGAACACTATCTGGCCCATACAGACTATCCAATTTGGGAGGTTATCTAAAATGGGAATGGTCCTGTATCAGTCACACTGGATACAACAGGACAGATTAAAATTTTGCCTCCTAAAACTGCAGAAGAAATGGTGCTAAGAGAGAGAGAAAGAAAAGCCAGGACCACCTTGCTGATGGCCATACCAGAAGATCATCTAGCTAAATTCCACAAAATGACTGATGCAAAAGATATGTGGATTGCCATAAAATCCAGATTTGGTGGAAATGATGAATCCAAAAGATGCAGAAGTACATCTTGAAGCAACAATTTGATGTATTCCACAGTATCAAACTCAGATGGAATTTCACAAGGTTATGCGAGATTCCATAGTCTACTCAGTCAGCTAGAGTTTCTTGGAGCAGGTGTATCTACTGAAGGGAGCAAATCAAAAAAGTTTTTAAGATCTCTACCTTTGCTTGGTTACAAGTTTCCTTGATCATGAGGAACAAACCAGGAATGGACAGTCGTAGTTTTGATAGACGTGTACAACATTATAAGAGTTTTTGGAAAAGATGTGAAAGGCTTACTGCATCTATCATCCAACTTGCAACTATAGCATTCGTTCTCTGAAAACACCAACAGTACTAATGAAAGTAAGTACTGCTTATGGTTTCGATGTGTCCCACTATTCTGGTCATTGTTTTAATGCATTAACAACCATCACATCATCATATTCCTGCTTGCAAGTCAATCCAGTTGTCCCTCTACTGGATCATGAGGACTTAGATCAGGTTGATTGATAATGTTCTCGAAGATAATGGACTTGAAATGGCTAGTGGCAATGATCTCCATGAGGAATAAACAAGTTCCAAAGAAGATCTGGTAGAAATTACAGTTTGATGCAAAAGAACCTGTTGGTTTTGATAAAACAAAAGTTGGAATGCTTCAAATGCCACAAAATAGGGCATTTTGCAAGAGAGTGTATAACGAAGGAAGAGAATAGAAGAAGAGATGGATGGAATACTGGGAATAGAGAAGGAGAAGAAGAAACTAGCAAAGAGATGGAAAGCATAACTGGAAAAGAAAGAAGAATCTAGAGCATTAGTGACAGTTGATGGAGAATGTGTTGACTGGACAACTCATTCAGAAGATAATGATAACTATGCTTTCATGGCTAACAACAGCACAGGATCAGACACTCAGGTACTTTCTTGTTCAAATGAGTGCAAAGAATCTTATGCTAACATTAAAAGACTGTATGATATTCAAAAAAGAGCAAACTTAGTGATGTTGGTTGAAATAAAAGCTTTATCCATGGTCTTAAGAACGTCGAAGCACAGCTAGTTGTCATCAACATAAATCACTTTGGTATGAACAATTGATCAGATTTATGAATAATAGATTTAGATGATTAAAACAGATGTTCTAATATTCCATGACATTGTTGGCTAAAGCTCAAATGGAAAAAAGTTGATTTTAGTGTAAAGTACACTAAATGGAATCATTCTTCAAAAATCTTGGTATAAATTGCAAATTATTCTATGAGTGGCAGAAGATATAGTTTGGGCTTGGTATGGTGATTTATAGTATAGTGGGAATTTGAGCTATGAAATGAAGTTTTCAAAGTGTCTTTAGGTGCAATGAAGTGATTATGAAAATCCACCTTGGCATAAACGGTCATTAAAAACTTGTGAAATGCAAGAGTTCCTCCACCATGACAGGGAATTATCTGCCCTCTGCACGCTGATATTGAAATAGATGACTCAAAATATACATATGGTCCAGAAAAGACTCAACCAAATGAACCTGACTCCCAAACTAATGAAGTTGATGCCTGTGACTCTAACATTAGTACAGAAACATCTGAATTAGTGTTTGAACCAGTTGTCAATGAATCACATGTAGAAGTTCAACCTAAGGTTTGGTCTGATGCTCCTATCATTGAGGAGTATGAATCAGATCGTGTTGATAATATGGAGATTGTGTATGTAAAAATGGAAGATCTTGGACAACACCTAGTTTTGCTTCCAAGCATGTAAAAACTCTGTGAAAATGTTAAGAATCTATTTCAACACATAGTCAAAAAACTAAGGTTAACAACTAAACAATTGGAGAAAGGGATTACTGAAAGAGCATGTTTTGTCTGTGGGAGTTTTAGTCATTTAATAAGAGATTGTGATTATCATGTAAAATTGGCTAAACATGTTGAGCTACATAAACAAAATATGTCTAAGGGCAATGGTTCAAGGGAAAAGACAAACAAGAATTTGAGGAAACCCATATGGGACAATACTCAAAGAGTAAATAAACAACATCAGTTTGTCACTTTGCCATGTACAAATAAAAAAATAAAACAAGAATTGGTAATAATACGTTAATCCTGTTAAAGTAGCAGGTACTAACTATGTTAGTACTGCTAGAATAATTATTAACAAACGACAGTACTAACAAGCACTGCTCGGAATGTTTAATACGGTTTAGCCCTGTTGTTAATTAGTAGGACCACAAAATGCTTTTAACAAAACTCATTCACTATCCTCAAGGCCTTTAAAAGGAACAACAGTACTAAGAACAAAATTGAAAAACCAAAAGATTTATATTGCTAAGGTTAAAGCAGTTAGTACTGTTGGGGAAAAATGGGTCATTGTGTTAAGTCCTCAGCAAGTTGTAAATGGGAGCAAACTGGATTACACCAATAGTTTCTTCTCCAAATTAACTAATGGTGGATCTAGCCTTAGAAATCATTCATCTTTTAAAAAGATCCATAGGCAGAATCAAGCCCAAAACAGGCTTGGGTCCCTAAGAGAGACTGAATCTCTTTCTTTTGAATGCTGCATGGAATATACTACACAGAACCTTTTAAAGAATAAAGGAATAATTGATAGTGGATGTTACCAGGCAGATACTGAATCAGATCATAGGGAAATGAGAAGAGACCTACCTTGCTGATATCAAGAATTACTGGTGGGCCATGTTGCTTTGGAGGGAGTAGAGGATTATTACTGGGAAAGGTAAATTCAAACTCGTAAGTTTATAGATTTTGTCGAGGATTGTTAAGCTTTGTGAGAGAACTTCAGCATTTCAATCTCTTTTCTGTGTACAAATGTGTGACAAACATGACAAGGTTATGTTTATTGACTCTGAATGTCTTATTTTGTTCCAGACTTTAGTTGCCTGCTGAAATCAAATATTACTAAAGTTACCTAGACAATACCATATGTACAGTTTCAATTTAGGAACATGTTCTTTAGGAGAGATTGGCGCTTGTTTAATTGCAAAGGCTACAACTGATGAATCTAACTTATGGCATAGGAGGTTGAGTCATGTAAATTTCAAAAACTTAAATAGACTTGTGAAGGGAAACCTTGTAAGAGGTTTACCTACAAAGCTTTTTCAAAATAACCACACTTGTGTTGCTTGTCAGAAAGGAAAGCAACACAAAGCTTCTTGTAAGGCCAAGTTAGTTAGCTCTATAAGCCACACCCTACAACTTCTTCATATGGACTTGTTTGGACCTACATCACAAAGCATACTCTTCCACAAGCTATCTTACACCATGGGAAATCAAACTTGTTCCAAGAAACCCCTAAAACCTTACACACCACCTTTCTACCCATCAAGATTCAATCATCATCAAGCATCTTGGAACAAGAGCATCGTCCAAAGCTTGTTGTTGTTCTTTAGTAATACTCATGATTCTGCTAAGAAAGAGTCGATACAGCTTATATATAACAAAGTTTATATAGACAATATATCAAGAGACCCTGAATTGGCACTTAATGCATGTGACACGTTTAGAAAGATAACCGTTGACAGAGTGAACTTAAATTGGCTTAGTTGAAGTAATCCAATTTTAACTTGATTAGATTTCAAAGATAATTAATTTTAAATTTGCTACCTAACATAAGTTTTAAGTCATCTTTTGGTTAGAATCTAAGTGTTTCTGATAATTAGCCTTTTTGAATCCATTAAGCATGATTGAATCTGGTTAAATAGGTGAAAACTGCGAATTCGGATGGTAAAGAATGTTGCGAATTCGGGCACACTGTGATATTGCTAATTCGGGCCCTTATGGTGTCTGCAAATTCGGACCCTACTACCAACTGCGAATTCGGACACTATTTTCAATCTGCAAATTCGGACACTAAAAGCTTGCTGCAAATTCGGACGGTAAAGGCCTATTGCGAATTCGGGCAATGAAGGCAACTGCAAGTTCGTCTCCTAAATTAAATTGCGAATTCGACTACTTAAGGCTTTCTGCGAATTCGTTCAAAACTACAAATTGCAAATTCGTTCAATGAATATGAACTGCGAATTCGTTCAATGAATCCAAACTGCCAATTCGTTTACTTAAGAGACTTTTGTAAACTCGGTCAAGTCTAAAGTTTTGAGAATTTAAGTTCGAGTAATGGATGTTTTGCAACTTCAAGTTTTAACCATTTAGCATCATAGTATACCCACGAACAATTTTTAGCATCATATACATATGAACTCAACAACAATCATTCAAACGAGCATCATTTTTCTAAGAAAATCATTGGCACCAAGAACATACATACTGTTAGGATATCATTTACACACCTCAAACACAAAAATAAGAAAAATAATTTTAGAGAAGAAAGTACAAACAAAGAAAAATGGTTACTTTGATTCACAAACAGAAAAATGAGAAGCAACACCCTCTCCAAAAAGGAGAGGCTTTAAATAGCTACAAGGATGGGCTATTCTTGTAGGCTTTAGGGTTGTCCGGTTCAAGAACAAATGGGCTTGAGCCCGACAACTAGGCCCAACTAGCTTAACTAAACTCCCGAAAACTACGTTTTCCTATACAAGGCTCGGGATTGTTTAATGACCATCACTTTACTAAATATCACGGCTAACAATCTCCCCCTAAGGGGTGGTCATTCAATTGTGGATCCTTCTTGTACGTCTTGAACTTGGAGCCTTGTAATTCTGTAGGGAATTCTTTTGAAGATTCCATTTGCATGCTTGGTACTTGGATCTTGATCATTAACTTGATAAACTTTGACAAAATACAATACTCTGTCTGGCGATAATCGTGGTCTTTGCCTGTTTTGCCTTGACTACTGAAATCTAAATCTTATCCTTGAATCTTTAATGCGCCGCCTTGCGATCTTGTGTCTCCACCCTCATGCTCAAGATCTTGAAAGCTTGCTAACAATCTCCCTCAACATTTTCTTTTAACATGATTACTTGTACCACAAAATGTTCTTATGAGGAAGTGATTGTTCATCAGAGATTGCGGAAGACTTTGATAGATTGAGCTTTCATCATGTATTAATCTTTGTGGATTGAGCATGAGGTCTTGAATCTTGACTCGTCATGGACTAGAAGCTGCTACCGTCAGGAAAACCTGCAAATATAGGTTAGAGATAAACATATATGGACGAAAGTGTCTTTGTCATTTCGTCGAATATGGTTGCAATAACCACGGTTCCCCGTTAATCAGTATAAATACTGCCTGTGATTAGGTAGAATTCAAAAGAATCTCCTTGACAGGGTTTCGCAGCTGCACTAGCCGTTCTCGTTACCGGAGCGTCTCAAAGCAGACAACACAGTAAGAGTGAATCAGATAGTTACTATCTTTCTGATTGAGTCGTCAATTCATTTTACTGGAACAAGTTTGATTCATATAGAATCGCACCATCGTTTCTTTCCAGTTGACACAAGTTTGATTCATATAGAATCTCGCAAGTCACCTACCAAGAGCTGAGATGTTGGCTCAAGAAGGATTTCCATCTTCACTGTGAATACTAAAGAGTATCACTCTGATGTTCTGGCAATTATCACAAGGATAATGCGTAGGACTTAATGATACCAAATGTTGTATAATGATGTACAACATTTTGTATATTGGAATTTGTGTCCTAGTGAGATTTTTGATGGATCTCGTTGGCTCTAGACTCTATAAGTGCACATTTGTTATTTGGTAATCGGAGGCTGGAGCGGACCGCCACCTTTTCAATATCAACGATCTCGAAATGAGAAAGCCGATAGAAATGTTTGATCTCCGGAGAAAATAAACAAAATCTTTTGAGAGATTCTGAGTGGCTAAGTAAGGGTTGTCATTGCATCACTGTCCATGATGACTGACTATTCAATATCAAATCATCTTTGTGATTACCGATGATTATTGCATTTGAACCTGTTTCTGCCAAGGTTGATGGAGGGCTTCTTTCTTTTCACCCTTTATCCTTACAATTCTTTTCCATTCTTAACCCCTTCATGCACACGAGACTTCATACAAGTACCTTTTGGGTTTATTCCAGCACTAGCTCCATCTCAGTCGGCACTATTCCCTTATTCTCACTTTACTCCTTTTTCAATCATACCTAGGACTTCTACTCTATCTAAATGGGTGTTCCTGGTAGATCCCTCCGTTTTGGCTGGATCAATGGAACGAATATACCTAACCTTAACCGCCTTATAACTCCCTGAGAAATAACAGTTGGTCGGTCTTTGAGATATTGCCATGAAGATCCATAAAACCATTTGATGAAAAATCAATCAACGTGTCTGAGAAATCATTTGAGACACATTGAGAGTTTCCAGAGTTACCAAAAAGCTCCCCCTACACATATGCACCATATTATGAAAGAGTTTTGCACATGCGAGGTTTAGGAACGCACTTATAGATTGAAGATCGTATCCATTATTAATCCGTATTGATCACATTTTAATCACTATTCTCCCCCTCAAAAATTGCATATGTGTTTACAATTTTTGACAATTAGTGAATTAAAAACAAGTTAATGTCCGGAATTCACATGAGCCTAACAAAGTCTGGGGAGAACAGGAGTGCATGCAGAATGAATCATATTATTATACTCCCCCTCAATTATAGAATAGATTGAAAAGCTTGGAGTGGGAGTTTGTTGAGCACACAATTTTGAAAGAATTTGAAAATTTTCTTTTTGAGAATATCTTGAAAAATTGGGGCTCCCCCCCCCCGGGGGGGGGCACCCAGGGGGGGGGGGGGGGGGGGGGGGGGGGGCCCCCCCCCTGGTGACGGGACCCACCACACAAAAAAAAAAGAAAAATAGGTTGAGTTTATCATGAGTTAAAAGAGTTCCGTATTCTTCTATTGAAATTAAAAAATTTGAATGTTTATATGACTTTGCCCAAGACCGAGAAATATGAAGCTTCCGTGTTTAAGAAATGTACATAAATGAACATTTTCCTTTCTTTTGAGACCGAGTCCTAAGCTGACATTTACTTAGAAGTCGTAGAGAAAAAAATGAAAGGACATGTTTTGAAAGCATTTGAAACTCTCGCTCGAACTTCATTTATTCACCTGTGTTAATATTAATCAACATTTCTAGGTGCGCAAATGTTATCGATTGTCGAGAGACATGTCGGAGAAGATCTATTTTGGTATTTTTGAAATTTTTTGATTTTGTATTTTGCTTTTATAGGTTTTATAATTTTATATTCTCTTTTTCTTAGTTTTATATTTTTGTATTTTGTTTTTCTGATAAGATATATACAAAGAATTACCGAGATTTTAGAAGACGTTCAAGTTCTATTGGAGACAAGATGCGCATACCAAGGTGACAAACCACATAGTTGAATCGATCCACTGAAGAGCTTTGGTGAAGAGGTCGGCCGATTGGTAACCCGTCTTGACAAAATACAATTTAATCGTACCCTTTTCCACGTGTTCTTTTATGAAATGGTAGCGGACAGCGATGTGTTTTATTCTCGAGTGTTGGACCGGGTTGCAAGATATGGCTATGGCTGATTTTAAATCACAATAGATTAGAATCTTGTTGAAGTAAAAGCCATAATTCGTTAACTGTGTTCGCGTCCAAATGAATTGGGCACAACAAGCGGATAGAGACACATATTCTGTTTTTGTGGTTGACAGTGCCGTATAGTCTTGTTTCTTTGAGGACCAGCTAACCAGCTTTTCACCTAAGAATTGAGCTCTATCGGAAGTACTCTTGAAGGTGTCTTTACATCCCGCATAATCAGCATCTGAAAATCCGATTAGTTCAAAACCAGAATCCTTCGTATACTAGAGACCCATATTTATGGTTCCCCAGAGATAATGAAAGATCCTTTTAACCTCTTTAAGGTGCTTCTCGATTGGCTTAGCATAGTACCGAGCACATAAACAAGTAGCATGCACAATGTCCGGTCTGCTTGACGTAAGATACATTAGGGCACCAATCATGCTATGATATTTCGTTGCATCGACTAGAGTCCCATTTTGATCTAGGTCAAGCTTATCTTTGATCTCTATTGGAGTACCAACAGGATCACAAGTTTCCATTCCATATTTTTTAAGGATTTCTAGCGCGTAGTTAGACTGGTTTATGAAGATGCCACAAGGAGATTGGTTAACTTGTAAACCAAGGAAAAACGTCATTCCCCCCATCATCAACATTACGAAGAGGCTTTTCATGAGGTCAGAAAATAGGTGGGTATACCTAGGGTTTGTAAAACCAAAGATAATATCATCAACATAGACCTGTACCACTAAGGTGTCGTCGTCGAAGCATCAATTGTTCCTTTGAAGAAGTGATTCTGTAGGAGAAGCATTGATAATTTGTCATACCATGCCTTTGGTGCTTGCTTTAACCTATGTAGTGCCTTCTTTAACTTTTAGACATGGCTTGGATGATCATCATCGATGAAACCTTAAGGTTGACACACGTACACATCTTCTTTTAACGTACCATGCAAGAAAGCAGCTTTCACGTCCATTTGAAACACAATGAATGATTTGTGTGCAGCATATGCCAAAAATATCCTGATAGCTTCCATTCTAGCAACCGGAGCGAAGGATTCTTTGAAATCTATTCCTTCCCCTTGGCGATACCCTCTCATAACCAGACGAGTCTTGTTTTGGATGACCGTGTTCTCTTCATCATGCTTGTTTTTGAATAACCATTTCAAAGTTAGGGGTTTTATGTTATCTGGAGCAGGAACTAACACCCATACATCAAGCCTTTTGAACTGAAGAAGCTCTTCTTGCATTGATTCAATCCATGCAGGGTCGGTCATAGCCTCTTTGACATTCTTTGGTTCTATAGTGCTCACCGTTAATGCATACATGCACATGTCACCATCAGATCAGAGTTGATTCCTTGTCAAAACTGGTCGTGAGGGTTCTCCTATCACTTGTTCCAGAGGGTGATCCTTAGTCCATTGATATTCATGAGGGTATGGTTGGTAAAACGTATGCATGTTCGATGGATCCACATATTGTGAAGATGATGATTCAGCAGCACTTGTGGATGGAGTAGCAAAAGGATTTACAAACGTATTTTCATCGAACATAGCATTTGGAACATTGTCAGCAATTGTTGCGGGTTGATGTTGAACATGTTGTTGTGTTTCGAGCTCGTCAACATCCTGTGAAGAATTGGAAAAATTGTAGTCTTGAGAGTATGTAATTTTGTTGGTGTCCGGTGTTGGTCTGCTGTTGTTGTAGTTGCCGGTTGGAGTCTGAAGAACTTAGGTGCTTGAACAGCCGAGCAGTTCTTGGATGAGCAGAAGACGGTTACCACCAATATAATCATCATACATAGCTTCAAACAGTAAATCCCATTCACCTTCACGTTGTTGTTGAGTTGTTATTGTTGACGGAGCATAAGTAAGATCGAGTCCTGAACTTATTTAATCCAGCAGTCCATGCTTGAAGCCCGGGTTTTGAACTGCTTTGTTCAAAAGCCATTATGAAAGTCATCAAATGTCACATTCCATTGTCTCCATGATTTTCTTTGTCCTTTGGTTGTAAACTCTGTGAAGCCACAAGAATCAGGCAGAATAACCAATGAAAAAGCCAATATCACCTTATTGTACCAAGCTTCCCCATAACTTCAACGATCATCTGGATAACAGAAGAGCCCGAATACATATAGAAAGAAGATACCGGTTTCTGCTGAGTTTAATGAGCAGCGTATGGTGTTTTGTTGAATCGACGGTGAATGATGGAGCGGTTTTGAGTGTAGGCAGCAGTAGCAATCGCTTTAGCCCATAAGAATAACGGCGCACGAGAGAAAATCAACATTGTTCTAGCAGCCTTTACTAACGTCCGATTTCTTCGTTCGACTACTCCATTTTGTTGAGGTGTTCTGACAGAAGACGCTTGGTGAGAGATGCCTACACAATCAAAGTATTCTTTAAGGATTTGATTTTTGAATTTTGTGTCTCTGTCGGTTCTTATGATGATGACAAGAGATTAAAGAAGGACAGTGATTCTCTTCAGGAAGGTTTTAATCACTTCTGGTGCTTCATCTTTTGATCTGAGAAAGTGTACCCAAGTGTAACGAGAGTAATCATCCACAATCACTAAAACATACCGCTTTCCATTTATGCTTGCGATTCTCATTGGACCACACAAATCCATATGAAGAAGGTGTAACCTCTGCTTAGAATTTGGAACTGGTTTGGGTGGGTGAGATGCCCTTTTGCTTTTTCCTTGCTCACATGAGGGACAAAGATGTTCTTTATGATATTTGAATTTTGGAAGACCGGTGACAAGATCGTTTTTGGCAAGGTCATTTATGGTGTCAAAATTGAGGTGGGATAAACGTTGATGCCATAACCATGACTTGGTAGAAGTTGCACGAGCCATGAGGCAAATTGGGGATGCAGAGGCCATTTCATGGAGATTGATGGTGTAAAGGTTTGTTGTGCGATTTCCTTTTAACAGATCAACTCCTTCTAAATTTTTGACGAAACATGTATTTCTTCTGAAAGCGACCTCTAAATCTGAATCACAAAACTGCCCAACCGAGAACAGGTTGTGCCCCAAGCCCTCAACGAAATAAACCCTGGTGATCAAAATATTTCCCCATTGAAGATCACCGAAACCCAGAATTGCAGCAACATGATCATTTCCAAAGCGAACAGTTCCCAAAAACTTCTAGACAAAATTGATGAGAAGCTTTAGATTCCCGGTCATATGCTTGGAACAACCCGAGTTGACGCACCATAAACAAATTTGGATAACCTGCCAAGAAAAGAAGTGGAATTTGGAAACCGTTTGATTGTAGGTTCTGGAGGGTTAGAAGTACATGCATTATCACCATTAGAGCAGTCAGATTGACTCTCAGATTCACTGGATGCGATTATTTTTCCTTTAAGGTCAAAAAGTCTTCCAGTTGGTGACCACCTAAGGCAAGATCTAGGTTTACTAGGCTTAGGTGAAGCAAGTATTTCGTTGGACCCTACTTTCTTAGGCTTCATAACCTTTGGCTTTTGTTTCTTTTGATTTTCAGTGTTTGAAACATTTGCCTTTTGTTTCTTGCCACGAGAATTCATGTCATTCACATAATTAAGCATACATACATCATGATTAGCAGTGATTAAACATTGCTTACACATAGCACAAATAACTTCAGATTTATCATTCCGAATAGCAAGCTTAACGTGATTACATTCAGATGACATATGTTTCTTATTCTTAGAAAGCAGTAAATTCCTATGGTGTTCTTCTACTTCAACTTCTTTATTCTTGTTGCAACTACTCTTAGACGCAGAGGGGACCCTATCATTCTTTGTATTGCTCCTAGGCTGTGGCCTTCTGGTCTTAGCAGTGTTGTCTACTCCTGTAGAAGATAAACCATTTGAGTCAGAATTAACATCTTTCTTAGTGACGACATGAGGTTGTGAAACGGTGATTGGAGTTGTCCTAACGCTCGCTCTAACTTTGTTAGGGACATACTTTTCTTCCCTAGAAGGCTTGAAAGGATTAATCCTAAACATTCCTGGGGCAATCACATTATCATGTTTCACAATTTTTGATTCTTGTGGTGTGGGTACCGAGTTTGAAGTGACTGGTTTTGACAAATCATTCGTCTCATCAACCTTTTGAGGAACCCGATTTTTTGATGATGTTGTATGTTCAGATTGAAATGCATTTGGTTGTCTCACAACAAGGTTTTTCTTCAGGTTGCAAAAGATCGGTTTTCCCTCTGGTTTTGATTGATTTGCAAACTTAGTATTTGCACTCGTACCTTTGTGGTGTCCACTTTGTTCAGAAACTTTATCAATAATGGGCTCTTTAGCTTAGCAATTTCATGATCGTATCATGTGAATTTGTTTTGCAAAGAGTCATTTAACGTTTTAGTTTGGAGCACGGTGTGACAATATAGAGTCGAAACAGGTTTGTATTGGTCTTCAAAGGTGAGCAATTTTTCTTTTCATAATTCCGAACCTGAAACTCTAATTCTACGTTCTCATTTTCTAGTTTCGAGACAAAGGATCAAGTGGTATTTGAGCACATTGAGTATCCATACTCTTACCCTTGATATCTCCTAACTGAGCTTGCAACCGTTCGATCTTTTGTTGCATGTCATTATAAGCTTTATCGTATGAAATTTTGTCATATTTGCATTCTTCACACTTTTTGTACCAATCATTCCAAAGTTTAGCATATTCATTCTCCTTTTTAATGATACAATTTTCAAGACGTTCTTTCGTACGGTCAAGCTCAGTTTGGAGATTTGATGAATCTACAACCGATGGATTTTGCACAATAGACATAATATCTTGACTGACAACTGCTCTCAAGAGACGCTCAATTTCAAATTCCAATGCCTTGTGCTTAACAAGAGATTCATCAGCTTCTTTGCAAGAGATTTAGAAGTCTCGAACAAATTTGGGCTGCTTATCTTTCAAAATTGAATTTCCAAATTTTAAACGTCTAGTATCCACTGATTGATGAAAGGAAAATTTTTCTACTTTAAGATTTTTGTGAATACATCTTATGAGCACAAATTGGACCGACCAATTGTGGTGTATCTAAGTCATTCTAATTTTGTACAACACGTTGAAGAAGTTCACAATGGGTGCTTTTTACCTCATTTAGAAATTTCGTAGCAACACTTAGAGTAGGTGTCATCCAAAAATTCTTTCTCATTTGGTTTTGAAATCGATTTTGAAAACAGTGCCGTTTTGGAAGTAATTACAAAGTACACACTCTTCTTGTGAACTTGGCCTTTGAGAAAACAAAAGATCCGCCCGAAAGAATGATTAATCTTTGTGTAGTTTGCCGGTTTTAATTGCCTTATGTTCAATTGTTCATTTTTTGGCGACTCTCTTGAGCAAGTTGCAGCTGGGTCTCTATTTCTCTTCTTCCCGAATCATAACACAACATGAGGATCAGCTTTTTTCAAGTAACACTTTGCCAATATACAAAACTTTGTTGATTACCTGCTGAGAGCTTGCTTTAGATACAAAAGGAATTTGGATAACCCTAAGAGCCATTTTCCTATACGGTGTGGTAAAACGAGTTTGGCTTAGGTGAAAGCATGTGCATCGTTTGAATCGATTGACCCCGTTTATTAACCAAAATATTATCTAATTCCTTTACTATTCTCAAAGATGAATGTTGTTTATCAAGAAGCATCTACTACGCATGTATTTGAAATCAACTTCAACTTTTTTCTCTTTTCTCTTCAAGAAGAGAAGAAACATTTGAAAAAATTTTTTTTTTTTCGCGTTGAAAGCTGTTTATTAAATTTGAAATTCCCTCTCATGTTCAAAAGTCGTTATTTGTTTTTACCTCCCGGACAACTTAAATGAAGATCATATTATCTTTTTTGTAAGACATTGTTCTTTGATAAACCACCACTTTTGATAACATCTTTCAAGTTGTATATTTTCTTGACTAATTTCAAAACACAACACTATTTTTTCTTGATTTTAATCTAAACTAGCAAGCTCATGTTCAAATCACATATTTGTTTCTTTCATTTATCCGATTTAACCGAGTTGACCTTTTCAAACTTCAAGCAAGTGTACCAAATTATATATATAATGATTCAAAGTAAGTGGCACGTGTTTCCTCAAACAAGTTGCAGATGTTGATCTACAGTTCCCGCCCCCGCCCTCCTGTTCCACACTCAAGAAAATTCAGAAATAACATTACTAACCATTCTGTTGATTCTTTGTGTAGTACCAGGAATGGGTTCAGAGTATCTCAGAATACCTGCACCCCCTTGAGTAACAACATATTAAAATATCTCATTATTATAGCAGTTGTCATAGTTTGTGTACCTCAAACTCAGCTGATCCGTCTTGAATCATAGACGGAGAGTTGGTCAGTCTGAGTAACCCGATGGTCGATGCTTGCTGCAAAATTAGCCATCAAAATGCAGTTTGCATTGACTTCCTCAATCTCATCGAGATCCGCTGCAGCAGAGCCATCAAATCAAACTTCTCCGCTTGGAGTTGGAATTCCTGAGCTTTTTCCATTGAGGCAATCAACAACTGAGTCTGAAGATAAGCAGCATCCCTTCTCCTTGGTCTGACTGTACAGTTCCTAGCAAGATGACCCAATCCTCTGCAGTTGTAACACCTTATCTGATTACCATTATTCCCAGGCGCATTACCCTCAGCCCGTGCTGCAACAACATTTCCATTCCCAATATTCTGAGCACCAATTTGCCCATTCTGATTTCCAATATTCTGAACACCCTGATTCTGAACTGCATCTTGAACAACCTGATTCCCGACATTCTGTACTGCATTATACTCATTTTGATACCCAACATTCTGCCCAGCATACTGTCTAAACTGATTCCCACCATTAGCTCCAACCATCCGCATCTGTCTGTCTTGACCCATATTCATACCCGGTTGAGCAATCTGCCGATTACGAGGGTTTGATGAAATTCTCTGGTTGTTGTTGGTTGGTGTTGAGTAGTTTAGTTTGAATGCCTTAGCCATTAGAGCGAGTGCCATGTTCATTGCGGTTGTGGGATCTGTAATGTCTTCGGGATTTGGCATTGGTTGTTGCATGTAGTTCTGGTTTGAATATGGTTGTGGGTTATAGATATTGTTGATGGGTTGTGGTTGTTTGCAAATGTAGGGTACTTGGTGATGGTTATCCTGGGTGAACCACCCATGGATAGTTTGAAAGGATTGTTTGGAATTTGCATGAGTGCTAGCGGATCATTTTTTTGCAAGTCGTTCAGCTCTTTGATCATCGACCTATCCTTTTGATGTACTTCAAGAATTCTACAAACTGAGGTGTAATATCTGTCGTAAGCATAGTCCTTCGTTAGCTGAACCAATAGTAACATGCCGACTCCCATTCTGGTTGTAAAGTATGTATAAGAACCGTTTAGATTACTAGCAATCCCCCCCCCCCCCTTTTTTGTTTCAGGAAGTGTTTGTTTTCTCTTAAATCATTCATCAATTTTTGAGAAACGGTGATAGTAAACCAATCGATTCCCATCATGGAAATAAACCTTTTCCATTCATTAACAACTTAGCCTCTTTTCCTTGAATCAAATAATCAAACCTTCATCATTTGTTGCACACGTAACCAGATTTCCTGAGCAGTTTCACAACTATCAACAGCAGCATAGATGTCTTCAGGAAGACCGAGAAGAATGGTCTGAATAGCTTGATCATCTGCTTCCATCTGTTTAATTTCTGCTACTGTGAGTTCATCATCGGTTTGTTCATGAAACGTTTCAAGAACAGGTACTTCACGGTCTGCATCACCTGGTTCAGGAATCATTCGTCTGACATAAGGACCATTCATAATGGAGTTGTAGATTAACCCACTTTCCATTTGGTCTACTCTTAGCATACCGAAAAGATTGATACCATGGAACATAGTTTCTCTTTGTTAAGTCATAGGAGCGGGCGGTTTTTCAGAACCTGCTGCAAAAAATGTCTTGGTTGAGTCGACATTGCAAAAGTGATTGAAATGTATAAACAAGGATCTTTATGGGTACAGTGATTTGTTATTGTTGTGGATTTGATTCAATACCGTTCACGACAGTGGGATTTTACTCGTACTATATCAAAACCTGATAATGAATTAAACGGATTTACAAGATCACTAGAATAACCTCGTGGAAAGATTAGATTCTGAATCAGCGGCAAAAATTCCCAAAAATCCTGAAAAGTTTCGAAAACATAGAAAGAGTTTTTTTGGCTTCAAAAAAATCCTTAACCAGCTAAAGGTGGTTACAAGGCGTGATCCGTCATGGCGTTTTCTCTTCATTTGAGAGGTCACAGGCCTTAAACGGGGACTAGGATCAAAAGTTAGGCTGTTTTAACTGAAACCCTTTTCTTTCACACAAAAAAAAAAATTCGTTCGGATAAAAACTTGATAAAGTTCACTCTGCATTCGGTCGACTCTAGTTCGAACGTGGCTAGATCGATCAACGCAAGTTTCGATCTTTCTGAATTCGATCCTTCTCTAGTCGATCCAACGCTAGTTCGATCCTACTCTAGTTTCGAAATCCTTCTCTAGTTCGGGGTTGAAGATCCAACGCTAGTTCGTCCTACACAAGTTCGAATCCTCACTAGTTCGGAATCCAACGCAGATCGATCCTACACAGTTCGATCCTTTCTCAAAGTTTCGGATTCCAACGCTAGTTCTATCCTACTCTAGTTTCGATCCTTTTCAGTTCATCCTTGGCTAGATTCGAATCCTTGGCTTCTTTTTTCGGATCATGTGTCTAGTTCGATCCTTTATGGTGGCACATCGTTCGATGAAGCAAATACACTCCGATCGATCATCACAATAGAATTTTGGCTCGTTTCAATTGTCGACAAACATACCCAGAACACGTTCGATTCAAACAAGTAGTTGCTCGATTCTTTGCTTCTTTCCGACCTTGCGTTTTGCACAAACAACCACAACGAACTACAAGCACTAAACCACAAGCACTAAACCACAAGGTTCTTGTATAAAAAAATTATAAAGAAAGATATAATGGGAAAAAAAATTCGAATAGAAAAAAAACAAACAACAAAAATTAATAAGCCGAAACAATAATCTCTAATAAGTTACCACACACAAATCACATAACCCAACCTTGGCTCTTGATACCACTTGTTAGGATATCATTTCATCACCTCAAACACAAAAATAAGAAAAATAGATTTTAGAGAGAGAAAGTAAAAAAGAAAAAATGGTTACTTGTTCATAAAAGAAAAATGAGAAGCAACACCCTCTCCACACTTAGAGAGGGCTTTAAATAGTTCCAAGAGTGGACTATTCTAGTGGGCTTTGAGTTGGGCCGGTTCATGATACAAATGGGCTTGAGCCCGACAACTAGGCCCAACTAGCTTAACTAAATTCCCGAAAACTACGATTTACTTATACAAGGCTCGGGAATATTTAATGACCATCACTTTAATAAATACACGGCTAACAGCAAGTAAGAAAGCACACAAGGAGATTGATTTTTATGCTATTTCACTTACAAAAGTAGCACACAAGCTGTCACATCACGGATTGTCACGCTGGCAATCCGTGTGACAAGAATCTTATCCAACGGTGACTAAGGAGTATCCAATGATTGATATAAATGGATGGATGAGATCAAGAGGAGCGTACAACAGACTCAGGCCCCTAGAAGCTTCCCCTGGCTGCTATAAAAAGACTCATTCACTCACACACACACACACACACGGAGTTTTTTAGCTTTTAGATTTTTAGATAAATTGTAACTTTAGCTTATTAAGTTTTTAGTTTATAAAATTTCTCTTTCAAGTCAATGTAATTCAGCTTTAATATTTTGTAATGATTTCTTTTAGTTAATGGAATCTAGTTTTCCTTTAATACAATTGTCATAAGCTCTCAATAAGCTCAAGTGTTTGTGTAACTGTTGATTAAAGCTCACAATATGCTCTATTAGTCTCTCTTAGTCCTAAGCTAAGATTTGAGCTTAAATAAGCCTTTAACATACTTAAATCTATAAAATCAGTTTAAAAGCTTGGATTATTGGACTTTTTGAGCTTTTGGAAGGGAAGCTAACAATGGAAGAACTTCCAAGACTTTTATACTCTGGCTTATTTTAAATTTAATCAGAGCTATTGAATAAGCTCTTTGAGCAAATTTAACCTTTGTTTAAGCTAAGGTTTGATTGTACGTGTTCATTTACTTTACTTGCCTAATTTCCTAGTCCTAAATTTGCTTATATTCTTATAATCTCTTATTAAGTCTTGCTTATTTGTGCTAAATTTCATCTTATGTTCTTTTAGTTTTCATTTGATAATCTGTTTTTAGTCTATATACTTAGATTTTTGTTTATTCCCTCAGTTTGTCTATATTAAAACATAAAAAACAAAAATAATAAGCTAGCTTTGTGTATCTTTGATTCTAGCTTATTGATTATTTATTTATGTATATCAAGCTTGTTATAAGCTATTTGATATCTGGTACTTAGGCTTTTCTAGCTATATTTTAAGATCTCAAGTTTAAATGGATTGTGCCTTAGTCAAAGGAGTGTTTGGTTTAATAAGGTTTGACCATTTAAAGTCAAATGCAGTTGAGCTCATTGTTTGAATCACTTTCTTGATCATTTTAAAAGAGTAGTTAAGTAGTTTTCATAAGTTAGTTTTCAAAATCTAGCAAGTTAAGGTTGATTTTATAATCTGTGCACCAGGGTAGTTTGATTTCAAAAGCTAATATAGAATTTTGGATCCAAGCTTTTGTAAGCTTGGAATTTGCTTGATTAGTGTTCAAAAACTCTTATTGAGTGTGTTTAATGCAGGATTGACCACTAAGGTCACCTGCATATTGGTTTTGACCATTTGGCCAAGTGCATCAGCAGGACCTGCAGAAGTTCCTACTGCAGTCCTTCTTGATCAATTTAGGTTAGCTTAATTAGGTTTTAGCTTCTAAAATTAAGTAGGCTTTTAGATTACATATAGGTTAAAATAGATTAAAACTAGCTTTTCAATTTCTAGCTTGTTTACTAGGGTACATTTGCTTTTAAAGTTCATCAAAAATTCCTAAAAACTAAAAACAGTAGTAAGTTAAACTTAGCTTTTAGTTTTAGATTTCTAGCTAATAGTATTAGTTTTTATCATTTAGAATTTTAGTTTATAAGTAGGTTTATAAATTTCCAAAAGCTCAGTTTCTGTTTTTGCTTATTGTGCATTTTAGCTTAAGTTGTTTTAAGCTTTTAGTCATAGTTTCTGAGGTTGCTTCTTAGATCATAGGATTTAGTTAGCTTTAAGTGTTTTTAGTCTAGGTAGCTTATCAAAACTAGCTTTTACATATCCTAAGCTTTCTAGAATAGCTTTTTGTTTTAAAAATGAGCTTAAAATGAGTTGTGTGCAATAAATTAAGTGAAAAATAACTTTTAAACTCTCAAAAGCCAACTTACTGAAACTACTTTAGTCATAAGCTTTTTGAGAGCTTAATTTTGAGTTTCAGTTTATAGTCTTTTGTAAGATGATAAAAAAAAAAGTTAAATCTATAACTTTTGTGTTTTGAGTTTTCCAAAATAAAAAAATATATAAAAAACGTGTGTCTGGGACTCGAACCCAAGACCTCTCCCACACAACACCAATGACTTAACCGTTTTGCTTCAATAGCTCATCCAACCACATCTCCCTTCATTAAATTCTTATACACATTTAGCCCATCTTAGCTTATAAGCTGTTATAGCTTATTTTGCAGCTTATACCATAAGCTGTGATCTCAAGCTTATTTTTCCTAGGAATTTATATAGTATAATCTATTTCCAAAAAATTTTCTAGAATTTTTAAGTTCGGTTTAGTTATTTTTAAACATTTTATTTTCATTCAAAAACCTTTAAAACTCAAAAAAAATAGAAAAATAATCAAAAAAATATAAATCTTTTTTAGAAAATTTCTTTTATCACATAAAGTTCATAGAAAATAGTTTTTGCTTTCGTAGGGGTCTAATTTGCAAAATTTTGTTTATTATTAAAGAACGGATTCGTAGTCCCGTTCTCATTTTTTCGTGTTTAACGCTCATTTCAACTCCAGTTTTTGTTCTAGTTTTCTTTAAAACTTACTTTTTTAGGTCAAATAAGTCCCATTTTAAAAGAAAAATTTTAAGTTACGTTTATTTGTTTAGAATTTAAGTTTTTGACCTCCGTTAGTCCCGTATTTGTGCGTTTTTAGTTAAATTTTGATTTCCCGTTCTTTACCTTCATGCTTAATTGTTAGAATTTGTTAATTTTAATTTTTAAAAGTAGACAATCAAATCAATCTTTGTCTTCAATTCAAATTATTGTCCGAACATCTAACGTGGTTTCAATTTCACAAGTTGTTGGGGATAACGACCCGGGAATCATACTTCCCGGTTTATATACGTATTATATTATATATATTTGTGAAGATTTTCCTTTTTACCTTTGTCCTCAAGGGTAATTTGGTAATTTTCCATTATATTATATATTTTCTTATTACGTATATATAGATTTTGACGAATCAATTCTCATAGACAAGATGGAGAGCAATAAGTCAATCCACAGATCTGATGAACAAAAGAATCTCTACAAGGCATTGGTTGAAGCTTACGAAAGTGACAAGCTCATTCTTGACACTTATGGTGATACTGTCTCGTTTAAAAGACGCAGAGATGATGAGGATAAAGACGAAGAACCCTCCGCTGGATCAAACCGGGGGTCCAAGAGAAGACGAGCTGGAAAAGAACCAGAGTCAACCAGTGCTCCAAAGGAAAAGACATCCAAGACACCTGGCAAGTCAACTGATGGGTCCAAATCTCAACACAAGTCTGCTGGCGAGTATGCTCATACAGAGGAGCCAATGCACACCGACAAGGATTTGGAAGAACCCGCACATCAGGAGTTTGATATAGGAGCTACTGAAGAACAATCTGATGTAGAGACATCTCTGCATCTTGATTGGTTTCAAAACCAGCAAAAATCCCTACTCCCGATCGTGATTGGAACAAGACTTTACCTGCTGTTCATGGACCAGTTCAACCTTGGTTAAGCAATCTGGCTTGGGAAGAAGGTCCTCGTGAATCATTTGATGAGCTAATGGATACTCCTCTAGACTTCTCAGCATTTATGATGAATCGGCTCAAAATTGACACTTCAACACCTGAATTATTAGCCGAGTCCCAATATTTTGATCTGATTAAAGGTACAACAGCAAGAGTTTGCTTTGAGCTAAAATACTTCTTTTGAATGAATTCCTCAACAACCAGAGATCAACTAGATTGGCACAACCCTGAAGGTCAGCAATATCCTCATGATCTGCGAAAGCCACTACCATTGATACCTAACTCTTGCGATCGTTAAGTAATTCCATTTGACCACTTCATCAACAACGATCTTGCGTATATATCTGGTGGTGTATCCAGCTGTTACTTACGGCAACTTCCCGTACACAAAGACCAAGGCTGGCAGATTTATGTGTCATAACAATGGATTGAAGATTTGGTTCCCCACACAATCTGGAGTGAATTGCCAGTCAACTACGACAAGCATGCACGTTGGGAAATTTTCTCATTGGTGTACTGCAAACATCACAATTCTATATATTTGATGCAAAAGAAATCTACTCGTGATGTCCTACTAAAACGTAGATATTGCTGTCACAAAGCATCAAATTGTCGAAATGGCACGCTACAAATATTTGGATTGTGAACCTCACCGTCTCGAAGAGATGATGACAAGGTATATACATTCCAATGGAATAGAACTTCAAACGCTTACGCCTTCAAGATAATAAGACATGCTTGATTCTTTTCTTCTGTTCAGGCAAGCCTAACAAATCTCAATGTTGAAGATCGTCTCGCTTTTGGTGTCTCTCTGAGAATGTTTACAAGAAGTATCGTCATCCAAATGCGTGTTGAAGATCTTCAGTTAGGTATCAAAAGTCACCAAAAGAACCTCAACATCACAAAGCCAGATACGTACAGATCTGATCTCAAACGCAGGGATGCCTATACAGCATATTCAAATCCCAGAGGCTTCATCTATCAGAACAAAGACAAGAAGAACAAGTTGATGCGTATTGATGAACTCAACAAGTTTAGTGACGGTACACTCGATGATGTTCGAACTGCTCTTAATGACCGTCTAAAAGGGATTAGGATAGAATATCTACCAAAGACAATATGGAGACAGAGTGATAGGGAACGAGCAAAAGCTATGATCCAGGCGATCGACAAACAGCTCAAGTCAAGGAGGATAATGAGAAGTTTGGAAAAATTTGTTGGTGGGAGACCGTACGAGGTGACTTGCACTGGCTCAAAGGACCAAAATGATGTAACATATGATGTCCCATCAAAATCAGGTCAAACTTGGTACATTAATATTAACTTGTGAAATTTGTATATATGTAGTGTAGATATTAAGGTGACATTAAGGAGTGCTCGAGTACAAAATTTTCAAGAATTTCTTAGTAAATTCAAAAAAAATTCAAATTTTTGTACTCAGCACTGTCTTATAAAACCTCAAAAATTAAGGGGGAGCATTAAAATATTCCTATTCGATATTATGTAACATTTTGTCCCCGTACGTTTAATCAATTGATATCCAAAACATCAAGGGATTAACATTTGGAAAAGGGTTAGAGAAATGTGACTAACTGAACCTAAATTTCTATGAAATGTGATCATAAAGAAATAGACTCAATGCACCTACCACACTAAGCATGTACTAATGATTAACATGCACATATTAAGGGGGCATCTTTTAGTGATAATAAAAAACTCATCAAATTGTGTAAATCATATTGATATTTATATCAAACACTTTGATTGAAATTTTCAATGATTTTGATGAGAGAAAATACCCAAAACACCCGAGCCATGTACCTTAAATTTATAGAGTAAAAAAGGTGCGGTTATGCTTAGGTATTCAAAACCCATGATCCAGCCAGAACCGACGGTATCACCCCGGATATCCACAGTTAGTGAAGAGAAGTCCTTTGGTATTATACAAAAGATAGAAAAAGTAAGAATCGGGAAATAGTGCCGATTGAGATGGAGCTAGCACTGGAATAAACCCAACAAGGTGTTAGTTATGAAGCTCGGTTTAAAAAAAAAAAAAAAAAGCCTGAAGGGTTTGAAGAATGAAAAAGAAATGTAATGATAAAGGGTGAAAAGAAAGAAGCCCTCCATACACTTAGGCAGAAACCAGGACAAATCATATAAACTGTCGGAAACACTAAGGTGTTGTTTGACACTGAAGACAGTCATGGACCTAGTGACGCTAATCACAACCCTCCCCTGCCACTCAAGGTCTCTTAATAGACTCTTGTTTCATTTCTCACAGAGATTACACGCATTTCTATCGTACTTTTTCTCAACTCCGAGTTAGCTGATTATTAAAAAGGTGCAAAGTCGCTACCAGCCTTACGATCACTAAAATCAAAAGTGCACTATTGAGTCTAGAGCCAAAAGAGATCATCTATAAATCTCATTAGGACACTATCAAAATAAATGCTTCTGCTATCTCACTACAATTTTGTGAATAAACGAGAAATATACTATGAAATGATTAACACTCTTGATGTGTCACAAAACCACTTTAGCAAAGTGATACATCAATTGATTTCCAAATCAATTTTTTATTTCAATCGGTGAGATAGTAACTCACTGGTTTACTCTTATCGTGCTGTCTACTTTAAGACGTTTCGATTCTTCTTAAATTGAATCTACCTGATCACATGTAGATCCTCATGGATTCGAAGGTTACTCTAACCAAACACGGGCGAATGACAAAGCTATATTTGTCCCCTCGCTTTATTGCTAACTGTCTTAATGCATGATTCTTAAAGATGGAGGTGAAGGTACCTGATTTTAGCTGACTCACAAGATTCATAACTACATGCTCATACCCGACCAACAAACATAAAGACATCATGAAAGCTCAAGTACATGTTTCAAGACTTTCGCTACTTTGATACCGTACGTCTTTCTTGAAGTAACAAAGCATTAAAGTTAAAGAATTTCAAAGAAGTTTCTGTCACTCTGATACCAAACGTCTTTCTCAAATTGACGAAGTGTTAAAGTTAAAGAATTTAAAGAAAGATGCACCATTAAAGCTTTTCAAGTCAATAAATCAAGAAAGGTATGAGCATGTGAGTCCAGAAGTCACAAGTTCACAAGATGGCAAAGTTTACAAGATAGTGAAACAAGATTATGCTTGGTTGATGATCTCAAGGTGTTCAAAGATCACATTCAAGACAAGATAAGGAACAAGCTCAAGACCTAAAGTCTATGATTACTACATCAAATCACAAGTTAATGATTGAAGTTAAAGACTACGAGCTCAAAACTAAAGTCGAAGCATAGTAAGCTAAGTTTAAATTTTTGTAAATTGGAGTGACCTCCCTTAGGGGGAGATTGTTAGGAACAAGAAAAGTCTCGGTCACTTCCAATATTAACTAGTCAAAGCCCGTAGTTAGTCAATGTTTAGATTATAAGCTAATATGGCCCAAAGGCCCATGGAAAGCCTTATAAGGCCCATGGCCGGCCAAATAGGGGTATAAATATACCTCTCCATGCCTTGGAGAGGTGGTTGGTTGGTTGTATGTTTCATTTCACATAATGCATTTCATGTTCTCTACTTGCTCTCACTAGAAAATACATCCTTCCTCTCACTTTCTCTCTCTAGTTCTTGGTTCATATATCAAAGATTACTTGTATTCTACAAAAATGAATGACTATCTTTTGATTACTACTTGATGTTGTGCGACTATTGTTATGATTGATTTGTCATTGTACCATGTTATGAGTATATCATGTTATGAATGCTTATCAGATTATTTTATGTATGATGTGACAGAATCATGCCTCCAAAGTCTGCACCTTTGACTCAAGCTGCTAATCTTCGAATGATCAAGGAAAGTGTCGATGCTGCTATCGCTGCTGAGCAAGCTAGACATGTGAATGCTGTAAATGATGCTAGAGGGTCTAGACCAGCTAGGGGTCAAGATGTCGCACCTGTTGTTTGTGAGTGCACTTTTGCTAGGTTTATGAAGTGCAATCCTACTGCTTTTCATGGTACTGAAGGAGCTGTTGAATTACGAAGATGGTTTGAGAAAACTGAGAGTGTTTTTAAAATCAGTGAATGTGCAGAGGGCAAGAAGGTTAAGTATGTTGTTGCAATGTTGCAAGGACCTGCTTTGACTTGGTGGAATGTTAAGGTTGCAACCACAGGTTTGGAGACTGTGAACCAAATGCCTAGGACTAAGATGAAGCAACTGATGACTGCAGAGTTTTGTCTGATAGAAGAAGTTCAAAGAATGGAGCATGAACTATGAAACTTAAAGGTTAAGGAGTATAACATTGATGTGTCCGAGAATGGTTGAACCAGAAAGAGTGAAAGTTGATGCTTACATCTGGGGATTGACTGATAACATCAAGGGTGAAGTTACTTATTCTAAGCCTGCTAACCTGAACGAAGCTGTACGTATGGCTCATAAGTTGAAGGAACAGAAATTGCAAGCTAGAGATGAAAGAATTCTAGAAGGAAATAAGCGAAAGTGGGAGAGCTTGCAAAGTGGAAATAGTAGTGGTAAGGGTAATCATAAGGACAACTCACGCAAACTTTGCAGAATAACCAAAAGCAAGGGAACGTACGAGCCATGGTTACCGCTCCTACTGATGGAAATGTGTCATCTGGATCACTTCCTTTGTGTGAACGTTGTTTTACTCACCATCTTGGTCTGTGTACTATCAAGTGTCATAAGTGTGGAAAGGTTGGGCACAAGGCAAGGTATTGCAAGGAGAAGAATAATGCCATGGGTGCAAATGCTCTACCCATTCTGATTTGTTATGATTGTCGTGAGCAAGGTCATACTAGGAAGCGATGCCCAAGGAAGGTTAACCAAGAAGAAGTTGGAGAAGTTCATAGTCGAGCTTATGCTATTAAGGACGCTAAGCCGAAGGGTCCAAATGTGGTTACTGGTACGTTCCTGCTCAATAACCGCTATGCTTTTGTTTTATTCGATGCGGGTTTTGATAGGAGTTTTGTGGATACTAGATTTAGTTCCATGCTTAATATCGATCCGGTTAAAATAGGAGCTAGTTATGAGGTAGAGTTAGCTGATAGAAGGGTAGTTAGTACAAACAATGTTTTGAAAGGTTGCACTTTGAATTTAGTGAACCATTTTTTGAAATTGATCTTATGCCGATTGAACTTGGTACATTTGACATCATAATTGGTATGGATTGGCATGTCAAGCACGATGCCGTTATCGTCTGTGGCGAGAAAGTTGTTTGTATACCATATGGAAACAAGATGTTGATAGTCGAAAGTGACAAGGGTATGTCTCGATTAAAGGTCATATCTTGTATTAAGGCCCATAAGTACGTCGAGTGAGGTTGTCATTTGTTTTTGGTACACATGACGGAGAAGAAATCAAAGGAGAAACGATTAGAAGACGTGCCTGTAATTTGTGACTTTCTTGATGTGTTTCTTGAGGATTTGCCAGGACTACCACCACCAAGGCAAGTAGAGTTTCGAATTGATCTATTACCGGGGCTGCACCTGTTACACGTGCACCATATAGATTGGCACCGTCTGAGATGAGAGAGTTGTCGATACAATTTCAAGAGCTACTGGAGAAAGGATTTATTTGTCCGAGTTCATCACCGTGGGGAGCACCGGTGCTGTTTATGAAAAAGAAAGATGGATCTTTTAGAATGTGTATAGATTATCGCGAGTTGAACAAGTTGACCATCAAGAATCGTTATCCTCTCTCAAGAATCGACGATTTATTTAACCAACTGCAAGGTTCGAGCGTATATTCTAAGATTGATCTGTGATCAGGATATCACCAGTTACACATTAAAGAAGAGGACATTCCAATTACTGCATTTAGAACTCGGTATGGTCACTTTGAGTTCCAAGTGATGCCGTTTGGATTGACTGATGCGCCTGCTATGTTTATGGACTTGATGAACCGGGTATGCGAGCCATATCTTGATAAATTCATCATAGTATTCATCGATGATATTTTGGTTTATTACAAGGACGAAGAAGAGCATGGGAAGCATTTGAAGATTATTTTGGAGCTTCTTAAGAAAGAGAAGTTTTCATAGTCTGATTTTTGGCTAGATTCAGTATAATTTCTAGGTCATGTAATTGATTGTAGTGGTGTTCATGTTGATCCTGCCAAGATCAAAGCCATTAAGAGTTGGGTTGTACCAATGATGCCAGCGGAGGTGAGGCAATTTCTTGGATTGGCTAGGTATTATAGGAGGTTCATTGAAGGTTTATCTTTGATTTCTAAGCCGCTGACTAAGTTAACTCAGAAAGATAAGAAATATGAATGGGGAAAAGAATAAGAGGAAGCTTTTTAGACACTGAAGCAAAAGTTATGTAGTGCACCGATCTTAGTGTTGCCCGAGGGAATGAAAGATTTCATGGTGTATTGTAACGCATCACTTAAAGTTTATAGAGCCGTGTTGATGCAAAGAGAGAAGGTGATAGCGTATGCTTCTAGACAGTTAAAAGTCCATGAAGAGAATTACACTACTCATGATTTAGAGTTAGGAGCCATTGTTTTCGCTCTTAGATTATGGAGACATTATTTGTATGGAACGAATTATGTGGTTTTCACCGATCACAAGAGCCTACAATATATTTTGAATCAGAAAGAGCTGAACTTGAGAAAACGGAGATGGATTGAGTTATTGAGTGATTATGATTGTGAGATGCGATATCATCCTGGAAAAGCGAATGTTATGGCTGAAGCCTTAAGTTGGAAGGAAATGAATAAGCCATTGCTTGTTCGAGCTTTGATGATGACTGTTCATAATGATCTACCAAAGAAGATTCATGAAGCTCAGGAGGAAGCAATGAAAAGGGAGAATGTGAAGGCAGAAAATTTAGGGAGATTGATTAAGCAAATATTCGAGTTTCGCCCTGATGGAACATGTTGTTTTAGGAATCATGTTTGGTTGTCGTGATTCGGTGGATTGAGGGATTTGGTTAGGCATGAGTCGCATAAGTCCAAGTATTCTATCCATCCAGGATTAGACAAGATGTATTAAGATTTGAAGCCGTTGTACTAGTGGCCGAATATGAAAGCTAATATTGCCACATATGTTAGTAAGTGTTTGACATGTGTGAAGGTCAAAGCTGAGCATCAAAAATCGTCTGGATTACTGCAACAACCTGAGATTCCAGTTTGGAAGTAGGAAAGGATTACTATGGATTTTGTGAGTAGAATGCCAAGAACGGCGAGTAGGTATGATACGATTTGGGTTATTGTCGAACGACTGACCAAATCAGCTCATTTCCTACCAATGAAGAAAATGAATAGTATGGAGAAGCTCACGCGACTTTACTTGAAGGAAATAGTGTGTAGGCATGGTGCTCCTGTTTTGATCATTTCAGATCGAGATAGCTATTTATGTCAAGATTCTAGAGATCGCTTCAAGAAGCATTGGGGACGAATTTGGATATAAGTATCGCTTACCACCCTTAAACGGATGGTCAAAGCGAAAGGACTATACAAACGCTGGAAGATATGTTGCGTGCATGTGTGATTGACTTTGGAAGTAGTTGGGATCACCATCTGCCATTAGTCTAGTTCTCATACAGCAATAGTTATCACGCGAGCATTAAGGCTGCACCATATGAGGTTTTGTACGGATGGAAATGTAGATCACCTATATGCTGGAGTGAGGTTAGGGATAGCCAACTCACCGGTCTTGAATTGATCTGTGATACGACCTAGAAGATCATCCAAATTAATAACCGTTTATTAACCACCCGTAGACACCAGAAAAGTTATGCAGATAGGAGAACCAAGCCGTTGGAATTTGAAGTCGGTGATATGGTATTGCTTAAGGTATCGCCATGGAAGGGCGCTTTGTATTTTGGAAAGCGCAGAAAGTTAAGTCCATGTTATATTGGGCCATATAGGATTATAGCTAGGGTTGGTCCTGTAGCATATACGTTGGAGCTACCTGAAGAGTTGAAAGGGATTCATAGTACTTTTCATGTTTCGAATCTTAAGAAATGTCTAGCGGAAGGCGATATTGTTGTTCTAATGAATGAGATTCAACTTGATGATAAGTTGCATATGATTGAAGAGCCAGTGGAAGTTGTTGATAGAGAGGTTAAGCGAATTAAGCAAAGTAGGATACGTATAGTTAAAGTTTGTTGGAATTCGCCAAGAGGTCCATAATTTACTTAGGAACATGAGGATCAGATTAAGAAAAAGTACCCTTATCTCTTTACAAGTAAGGACGAAGCGAGGAAAGCGGATAAGTCGAGCTGAGCACCGGGACGGCGCTCCCTAAAGGAGGGGAGAATGTAACAACTTGAGTTTCAGGTCTACTTCTATCACGAGCTAAGATAATTATTTTTTCTACGTAAACAGTTATAGTCGTTTATACTATATAAGTTTTGATGAGAATTTCCATTTATAGGGTAATTTCATGCCGTGATTGAGTTTCTATTTGTTTTTAGTGTCTAGAAAGTCAGAAAAATTTATATTGTTGCTCCGAGAGCATAAATATGTTATTTTTATATTTTACAACGTTTCCTAGAGTTTTTGTCAAAACCGTATTTTACGAGGTTTAACGTTTTATTAAACGTTTTAAAGAAAAATTAGTGGGACGGATTTAAAATATTTACAAACGTGGTGTGACCCGAGTCTTTGACCGATTCTATTTATAAAAGAAACACTTTGTATTAGTTTTAAAAGGGCTAGAGAATAAAGGGACTAGAATTGCCAATTTGCCAAACTACTTTTCTATAAAAGAAACCATACACACACACTTATAACACTTTTATGAAAATTGATCTCTCTTCTCTTTCTCTCCTAGTCTACGAATCGGCCACCCCTTTACCACCATTTTACCGTCAATTTACCCACATGCAATTAAATTCGTTTATATATTATTGATCCTTGTTTCAAGAGCTACAAAACCTACTATTAAAATCCTTCATGCATTAAGATTGGGAGAAGTTAGATTTTTGGTGTGTTCTTGAATATTTCGTGTATAAGGGGGTGTTTAAAATAGTTAGATTGTTATTGTTTTGAAGTTGGTTGATTGAAAAAGGTTTTGTTTTGGGTTGTTGGGTTTCGTCCGATTTCAAGAAGCAAGGGGAAGCCATAGTTTGATTTTCTTGAAAGCATTGTGAGCATCTAGTTATGTTTATGTATTGATTAATTTAGTTATATTGCTTGTTATATGGTTATTGCTATAAGATTCAAGTGCGGAAATTATTGAAAGTGTGTTTGGTTATTGACCAAAGTTTCATGGTTTTGGTATAATTATATAGGTTTTGTGTTGACCAAGTTTGACGAGAAAGTTTGACTTAACCGTAGCGAGTCAAGAAATTTTTGAAAGTTATTTTTGATAATGTCAAGTAATAGTGTTCGCCTTAATAATGAACGTTTTACGGCCGAGTCAAGTTTGGGTATTTTTGAGGTAAAAAGTCAACTACGAAGTTTGACTTTTGAAAGTCAAACTTACGTAGACTTTTGAACAAAGTCTATAATGAGCAAAGGGTTCATAATGTTAGTTAATTGATAACGAAATATGAAATTCGGATTATATTATCCTTACTTTTGGTAACTTTCTAAAAATGGAAACTTTATGGAAAACTATGTAATATTGATAAGTACGCCAAAGTGAAATGTTTTGCGTCGCACTTGAAGATTGTAGTATATGATTGTATATATGTAATATATATATATATATATATATATATATATATATATATATATATATATATATATATATATATATATACATATATATATATATATATATATATATATATATATTTATGAGAAGTGTAGATAGATATTTATGAAGCCGTTGGAAGTATAAAAAAATATTGATTTAGATCAAAAACTAAATTGAATGGCATTTTCGGTGAAGTATCCGTGATGAAATTGAAGGCACAAATCAACATAGCAAAACAAATTGGTTGACTAACCAGGGATCCTCCTCCCTATGTTTTTTATTCCTTTACTTTCGTTAGACGTGGTCAATACTCCGTAATATTTCCGTAACACACTTCTATGGGCATTAGTTCTTTAGCCTAATTTTTTTATATATAAATTTATTCTATACGATTTGATTTTAGACTACAAAAATACATAAAAGTCATACGTTCTCTTTATAGATGTGATTAGTTTTGGTGCCATTTTTCACTGGACACAAACTGATTACATTACCAATCTAAATGATACATATTTGTAAAAGTGATGCATCAAGAGTACTTGCTCAACTAATTTAGAGTACGCTTTTTAAACAATTTTATGATACATTAAGAATAACAAGTTGTTTTACATGTATCCATTGATACAAAATGTTTGTGATTGACTGATGGTTTATCGGCAAATACATGATAATGCAATAAAAACTATGATAAACTAAACTTAATTTATAATATACAACAACAATAAGAATTGACACACGAACTTACAAATACGATACATGAACACTTGCACAACAATGATTCATCTCTTAACAAGTTTCATGAGATAATAAATGATACTCAATACATATCTACGAACTAAATAGTACACAACTAATTTTGCATTATAAACAACCAATGTATAAAAATATTTATAAAAAAAGCCATTTAAACTGATAAGCAACTTAACAAGAAAAATATACACGAAAGAAAAATAGTTGAATCATTGACCGTTTTACAACAAATACTAATGCCAAAGCAATTATCAACTTGAGGCTATGGTTCCGTTCGCAAATGCTAGGGTGAAACAACCACCATCTCAAAAGGCAATTGATATATTGAGGATGGACTGTTTAAGTTTATCATTGCAAGTTGCAATTAAATGAGACAAAGAATAAGGCGAAGATGACTAGCCACCATTGTTGACTTCAAATACGAAATGAAAAACAAAAAAAAGGGATTGAAAATTTTCTTTAATGAAATAATTTAATGAGAGAGAACCGGATGTCTTGATATATTTAGGAGAGATGCCAATTACTAAAACGCCCTTCTAATTACTTTTGTAATTTTTATTTCAAATGAAATATTAAATTCCACATGTCGATTAGCTAGTGGCTTCCTACTCTTCTCACTTTAACAACTATCTCACATGAACCTCATTATATATATATATATATATATATATATATATATATATATATATATATATATATATATAAGCAAGTATGTAATATATGATTTATTTTACTTTTAGTCACGTACCGCTATATATGTATTATATAGGTCGCGGTTAGGACGTGAAGCTATTTGCGCTTGTTGATTTGATTGATTTGGATCTTTTGCTTAAGGTGAGTTCATAGCCTCGCATTTAAATCTTTTAATTGTTTCTAAACCCGCGAGGGGATGCATGTTTGTTTTATAAAATCGAACACATATGATTTTATGATATGCTGGACCCGATTAAGAGATTGTTTCCGCATAAGTAGCTATTGCCGAAATCCCTTATTTTATAAACCGTTAATTGCCTTGTAAGGTGAACGCTAATGCATTAAATAGATCTATTGGGTTTGACAACCCTGTTCGGGGTTTGAATCCTTGTGACCACCCTGTCAAACGGACATTTTGTATTTAGAAAGTAGTAGGTATATGACAATAATACCTTGTTTTGGGGCACACTAACATATGAAATGCCATATGTATTGTTAACGTTCGGTGTCATGAGCTTATTGCATGAAAGAAAAGAAGCTGCTATACATTGTATTCGTTGCTTTGTTTTCCTAAGAATTAATTGTGTTCAAAGATATTGCTTATTAATTATTTTAAACTCTATGAATTTCACTCAACATTGTTGTTGACGTTTTAAACATGTTTTATCCCAGGTAACCAAGGATGAAGGCAACGATGGCGTGGAGGTGTCGTGCGTGTGATGGATTTGTTGAAAGACTACTTGTGTGTTCCTTGTCTTTCAAAAACAATGTCTTAAGTTGTTCTAAAACAATGTCTTTATTTTGAAACAATAGTTTTTCAAATGTTGTAATGGTTGTGGTTGCGATTCTGTGGGGACCTAAACGCGTTTTAACTCTGATTAATAATGGAACACATGTTTGCTAAACGTCTCATTTGGGTTGTTTTCTATTATCTTGGTGAATGGTGCTATTTAGTAACATCCAAATTGCTAAATCCGCTACGCAATCTAATGTTCGTTGGATGAGGGTGTTACATTTATAGACCTTAAGGTTGCCCACTAGCTCATCAAGAGGAAGTGTAGACAAGTCTTTGGCTTCTTTAATCGCCGTCACCTTGGCTCTCCATTTCAATAGTAGAGCACGAAGAAACTTGCTAACGTGATTTTTGCTAGAGTAGTCCGAATCTAAGGATTTAAGACTAGTTACAATAGCATTGAATCATGTGAGCCCACTATCAATAGTTTTTTCATTTGAGATTGAGATCATCTCGTATTCTTTAGTGAGAAGACCAATCTTGCAATTCTTGACTTGTGAATTACCTTGGTGGGTGATGATTAGTGTATGCCAAATCTCCTTATCGGTTTTACACATAAAAACTCTTTCATACTCTTTACGAGGCAGAGCATTGTAAAGAGTCATCTTGGCTTCATTGTTCTTGCCAAGTTTCTTCTTTTGATATTCTTTAAGAAGTTCATACGGCGTCTCCTTCATTAAATTCGTTTCAGAGTCTTCAACTTTGAAGTAGTAATAGCTGTTTTGAATGACTTGCCATAAGTAATCACTCTGATACCAATTGTATAACCGTAAAGGAGGAGGATGAATACGGTTTTCTTGACTTCTTTGAAGTTTACAAAACTTCAAGTCTCAAAGGTACCAAGTGATGTGATGATCTACATTACAAAGAAACAATAAGTAATTATAAATAGAGAGAGAAAGAGACCACGATATATACTGGTTTGGGAAGGGGTTTAGTCCTTTCGTATCTCTAGTTATGAATCCACGACACCTATACTATTCCTAGTATAATCCTTATGGTGGAATACAAACTGTATTACAATTTAACTCTATCGATATGCCTAAAGATCAGCGCTCACAAAGAAGAGTTACTACCTATGGTATTTCGCCCTCGGAATCCACCCTTAAGAACGTGTGATTCGACTTAACCTATAAGATTTAAAGACTTTCCCTTGAAAGCTTACCAAACCCCAACTAGATCCCCAATGATCTAGGCTTGATCTCTTAGATACAAGACTTCCCTTACAACTCAATTGAATAAAAGATAGATAGTTGAACCAAGTCCTAACCTAACCTAGAGACTCAAGTCTAATAGAAAGGGTGAAGACCCTCCAAAAAACACACAGGTATTGATTAGGTACTTGTGTGGGTCTCTTGCGAAGATGTGTTCACTTAAATATAATGATAAGATGTGAAGTTTAGAAAACTTTGATGTTAGACTTAGAGGATAGGAGAAGATGTAACACCCTGATATTTCAACATAGCAGTGAAAGCTAAGTTGGGGTATTACTTCATGAATCAACAGTCATAATCATAGAAAACGACTCATAAAGAGACGTTTTAGAAAATTTAGTTATCATTTAATAATATTTTAGAGTTTTACAAAAGGTAGTCCTAAAATAGATATAAAACATAGTGCTTGAATGATAACAGGTTTGAACGTCTTCAAGTTCATGCTACTCCATGGCTTAAACTGTTAATTACCTGAGATAAACATGCTAAAAGGGTCAACACAAAGGTTGAGTGAAATTCACAGGTTTATAATAGAATAGTTGAATACAAGTTAACATAAATGGTAATAATTGCAAAATTACAATTATCATGGAAAACAGTACTATTGCACTAAGCTCATGACACTCAAACGTTAACATGGAAATCATATCAATGATATTTAAGGAACAAATGTCCTTCTGGAAAGGTAATTTGCCAATTACCTATTATTTCTCAAATATAGTGCACTTAGTTACCTTATTGGTAAACACAAACGGGATTCATCAATCTTGATAGATCTATCCACATATATTCGCGTTCACGTTACGGTGATTAATGGTTCATGATATAAGGGATATTGGCAATGGAGGTAACTTAGGAAATAATATATCAGGATAGCATATAGTTGGAAAATACTTGTATTCAGGGTTTATAGCATGTATCTCCCTACGGGATTTGAAAAACATATAAAAGTGGGACTATAAACTCACCTTAATAGGGAAATCTGATTGATGTGAAAAGTGAATCAAATGGAAGTAAACGGCTTCGTCACGCAACCTAGGTTAATATGTCAAGTCTTAGTTCGATTTTTTATATTTCCAAACTTTATTTCATAAAGTTTAACGTGAATATATTTGGTTTATTAGTTTGTGAAAAATATCGCGTCACTGTTCGGGCTATCATAATCCAGAGGTCATGTAGTAAACGTTTGAGGAGTTAGGACACTTTAAATCATAAATCTAATAATTCGTCAATACGTCTACCCAAATGAAACCCCTCACATGAAATTCCCTATTAACGTGCTACGTTTATAGTTTAAGAGGAAGAATATAAATGATAGGATTTTATCTTTTTAGGTTTCTCCAAAAGTTAGTGGATGATAAATTATGTTAAATATATAACATAACTTGTTTATAAGTGTTTCGATCGATAAATGAAACGCTAGGTGTGTCGGGTTTTAATAAAATCGAGTTTTATAGCATTTAAATACATTTTTGTTTATTAATATGAAAATGTTATGCTTTATATCCTTATAATTTCAAAAATGGCAATATATACCCCTTGGTATAAATATTTTTACAAAACTATTCCTTTTTATTTTATAATTAAATGAATTTATTAATTTAACCCTAAAATTAGAGTTTTGGCAAAACAGGTCCTTGTAGTTTAAGTTTAGGATATTTACAGTTTTGGCCCAAAAAGTATACAAGTTTCAAAGCTTATAGAAATGATAGTATAGCTTATTTAAATAGCTTTTGAGATCAGCTTATAGCTTATAGCTTATAGGAATGCAAAAATGATTTTTAAAGCTTTAAAGGGCACGTTTGATTTAGGAAAATCAAACGAATGAGTTTATGGTTCAAGGGCTTATACAAGTGATTATAAAAGATGTATTTAGAGCTTATTGGTTCAAATAAGCTTTAGCTAGCTTATTGATGAAGTTCGAATGGGTTTAGGGTCCAAAAAGGGTTGATTAGGGCATGGTTTGGTTTAGAAGTCTCAAAAGAGTTTTAGCTTATACAAGTGGCTTAATCAAAGCTTATAAATGATCTATAACACATCAAGAGCTTATTGAACGAGTTATATGACTTACTAGTACTTATAATGGTTCGAATGGCTTGGTATGGATCGAGTAGTCCTTGGAGATGAATCAAGAACCCTTCTATCTTACACCTTGGTTTCTTCCTTGGCTTATACTCCTTCCTTTCTCTTCTTTGGCTCGAAATAGGTCACGAACAAGTGAAAGTGTTTGATAAAATTATGTGTTGTGAGAATGTGTGAGTGGTTCGAGTATTTATAGGGCAAGGAAGTCAAGATTGCTAAGTCTTGCATCCTTATCAAGGTGTAATGACTAATGGAAGCTAGGTTTCTATCTTAGAAAGGTGTATGATGATGTAGTGACTAATGGAAGCTAGTGTTCTAGCTTAAAGATGTGTAAGGTGGTGGGAGGGGTTCGAATAACCCAGGAGGTGACAAGGTGGTGACAAGGTAGTAGTGAGGTGTCGACTTGGTGGTGAAAGGGTGATGACAAGGTGGTGAGTCATGGTGGAGAAAATCAATCTTGATCTTAGCTTGTTTAATAGCTAGTTTAACTAGTTAGGGCTTCAGTTAGGGTTTTGTTTGGTTTGTACAAGCATGAGGTGGACTGGAAGGAAGAAATAATTCAAATGTGGTGCTTGGAAGAGTTGTAACTTATGCTTAAAGGGTGGTACAAATGGCTTATAAGAATTTAGAGGGAAATGGTTTAAATCTTATGCATGGTTAACTTGTACGTACACCTTATTGGTTAGTACATTTGGATTGCTTGTAAAATACATGTGGTTAGGGTTTAGGTATAAACTTTAACGTGTAAAATCCTTTTTATGTTAAACGTTTTTGATGGTATGTTAAATAAATAACTTACATGGTAAAATGGATATTAGAACGTATTACTTGACATATTACAATGTTTACTTGACATAAACATTAATGGAGTTGGTGTTGGTAGGTGTGTGAGCTCGTTTATTTGGAAATGTAACTTACGTTACATAATTGAATGGAATATCAAATACATTGATATAAAGAAAATATCCATGAAAATGGTTGTATTAAATAAAATAAGTGGAATATTACCTTAAAATAATATTGTGGAAAATTGTGGGTTGTTATAGTCTCCCATCCTTAAAGGAATCTCGTCCCAAGTTTTAGTTAGAAGTTGTAGTGGTATTTGGAATTATATGTGGATACTTGGCACAAATTTTATCTTCGTGTTCCCATGTAAATTCTGGTCCTCTGTTAGAGTTCCATCTTACTTTGACTATAGGGATACGAATTTGTTTCAATTGTTTGACTTCTCGGTTCATGATCTCTACTGGTTCTTCCATAAAGTTGAGTTTGTCATCAAGCCGAAGCTCTTTCATTGGAATGACGAGGGATTCATCAGATAGGCATTTCTTTAAATTAGAAACATGGAAGGTACTGTGGACATTACTGAGTTCTTCAGGAAGCTCAAGTCTGTATGCCACTAGGCTGACCCTATCAAGGATCTTAAATGGTCCAATGTACCAGGGGTTAAGCTTTCCTCGCTTTTTGAATTGGATGACACCTTTCCAAGGTGATACTTTTAGCATAACACGATCTCCAACTTGGAATTCCAAAGGCTTTCGCTTTACATTGGCATAACTCCTTTGCCGGTCTCTTGCAGCTTGCAAGCGTTGTTGGATTTGTATTATCTTTTTGGTAGTTTCATGGATTATCTCTGGTCCTGTGAGTTGGACATCTCTAACTTTGGCCCAGCAGACAGGTGATCAGTACTTTCGACCATAAAGTGCCTCGAATGGTGCTGCCTTAATACTGGCATGGTAACTATTATTGTAGGAAAATTCTACCAGTGGTAAGTGTCTCTCCCATCCTTTTCCAAAATCTATAAAACAGGCTTGAAGCATGTCTTCGAGTGTTTGGATGGTTTTTTCACTTTGTCCATCAGTCTGGGGATGATATGCCATACTCATGTCTAATTGAGTACCCAAAGCACTCTACATTGACTGCCAGAATCTAGATGTGAAATGACTGTCACGATCCATGATGATGGATATCGGCACTCCATACCGTGAAACTATCTCCTTTATATACAACATTGTAAGGGTTTCCATACTATCTGTCTCTCTGGTGGGGATGAAATGCGCTGATTTGGTAAGGCGGTCTACAATGACCTAAATTGTGTCATGTCCACTTTATGTTTTAGGTAGTTTTGTAACGAAGTCCATTATTATTCTTTCCCATTTCCATGTAGGAATATTTGGTTGTACCAGTAAGCCGGATGGCTTCTGACATTCTACTTTAACCCTAGAGCATGTCAAACACTTGCCAACATATTCAGCGATGATCGCCTTCATATTAGGCCACCAATAGAGTTTCTTTAGATCCTGATACATCTTGTCAGAATCTGGGTGGATGGAATACTTTGATTTATGGGACTCATGCATGATCAAGTATCTTAAACCACCAAAGTGTGGTAACCAGCTTCGGTTCTTAATACAACCATCATGACGTACTTCAAATGCTTTGTCCATTCCTCGTAGGTTCTTAGCTTCGATGTTCACTTCTTTGATCGCCTCAGTTTGGGCTTCAAGGATTTGTAATGGTAAATTTAGGTAAAGGTCATGACTAATGCCCTAACTCTGAGTGGTTTGATTCGTTCCTTTCGGCTAAAGGCATCTACTACAACATTTTCCTTTCCAGGATGGTAACAAATCTTACAATCATAATCTGCGAGCAATTCTAACCAACGGCGTTGCCTCATGTTCAACTCTTTCTGACCAAGGATATGTTGAATGCTTTTATTATCAGTGAACACGGTACACTTTGTGCCATACAGATAGTGTCTCCAAATTTTAAGAGTGAACACTACTGCTCCTAATTCGAGGTCATGTGTGGTATAGTTCTCTTCATGAGGCTTGAGTTGTTGGGATGCATATGCAATAACTTTTTCTCTTTGCATTAACACCGCTCCCATACCTTGGAGTGATGCATCACAGTAAATTACAAAATCGTCGTCTCCCTCTGGTAATGCTAAGATTGGAGCTTCACAAAGATTCTATTTTAGCAGTTGGAAGGCTGACTCTTGGTCTTTTCCCCAACTATACTTCTTGTTTTTCTGGGTTAATTCAGTCAAAGACTTTGCAATCTTCGAAAAACCTTCGATAAATCTCCGATAGTAGCCGGCGAGTCCTAAGAATTAGCGTATCTCTGTGGGTGTGGTAGGAGATGCCCAATCTTTGACTGCTTCAATCTTGGTGAGGTCAACGTGAATTCCTTGACTGTCAATCACATGCCTGAGAAATTGTATGATACTGATCCAGAAATTACATTTGGAGAATTTGGCATATAATTTCTCATTTTTGAGTAATTCTAGGATTGTTCTTAGGTGATCTTTGTGTTATTCTTTGTTGCGGGAGTAGATGAGAATATCATCGATGAACACTATCATAAATTTATCCAGGTATGGTTTGCACACACGGTTCATGAGATCCATGAACACAGCAGGTGCGTTGGTTAAACCAAATGGCTTCACTTGGAATTCGTAGTGTCCGTACCGCGTCCTGAAAGCAGTCTTGGGAATATCTTCGTCCCTGACTCTCAGTTGGTGATAACCTGATCTCAAGTCAATTTTCGAGTAAACACTCTAATAGGTCACATTTTTCCTGAATCAATCATATCGAACATGTATGCATAGAGAGAATAGTAGAGAAGGCAAGTAAATGAAATTCAAATGAAATAAAAGGGAGGGAAAAAATGGAAGAGTTTGTTACAAGTGCATCACCCTCTAATGAAGATTAGAGGGGTATTTATAGTTAATGGAAGGAGGCTTCCCTTCCTTATTTTCCTAACTTGGCACATCTAGTCCCTAGACTTTGGTAATTATGCTATTTCATTCTTTTAGCATAATATACCTTATTACAAACTACTTTAACATTATTAAAAGAAACACTAATTACTTAAATAATACAAAACCACATAATCGACACTTTTAATGATCCTAACAATCTCCCCCTAAGAGTCGATTATTCAGGGCGTTCTCTTCTTGATCCAAGTGATCTTCCATTCACGTACATCTTCCATCTTCTCATCTGCCTTCGATGCTTCAATCTTTCATCAATCTCTTCTTCAAACAACTTCAAGTATTCTGTTTCATCTTTGGTGAGATCTTTTTATATGTATCCATACTTGACATCATTATTATAACTCTTCAGACCTTCTAACACTCTATTTAACGTTGCATCACAAAACTTATGGATCTTTGAATGTCTCATCACCCGTTTCTCTTTCTTGCTATTCTTGTAAATAATTCCATGCACATGCTCATAGATGATAGAGAACACTTCATGATCTTCCAATTATGGGGAAGTCAAATAGGTGCAATTAGATTTAACCTTCTCTTTGACCTTGACGGGAGACTGTGGGGGTTGAAATTGGTCAAAACCGGAATCGTGAAAATTTTGATTCATCGGTTGACATTCAAAAGTCACTTGAGGACCCCCGCAATTTTCACAACAAATAATTTGTTGTTGAAAACTTGGTAAAGTTTGTGGGAACTCATCATAGTCTTGATTGTATCACGGGTCCTAATCATAAACAAATGGAACTTGAGGTGGACAATCGTAACCATAATGAGCATCGTTCCCACAGATCTCACAACAAAGATATTGTTGTGGCTGACTCGGGGAATAATGTGGAGGTTGGTTAAAACCAAAGTCTTGATTGTAACAGGGACCCTGATCAAAGACGGGTGTGTTCCCTGTTTGACAATCGAAACCCGGATGAGAGTTTCCTCCACAAAATTCACACGAGTATGTCTCGTATTGGTGCTGTGGAGGTTGGTTGAAGAAGTTCGGTGTTTCATTATAAGAATAAGGATTTGGGTCATAGACAAACTCATTTCCGAATTCTACACTGCTACAGCTCAGACAGTTTCCACCATTAAACGGACCTCCACAACACGAGCAACCAGGATGGTTATACGAAGACATGTCGAAGAATTAAACGGATAAGAGGGTAAAGAAGGTAAGAATTAAATGGCAAAGAGGTTAAAGGAGATTATTTTTGGTTTTTCGAGTTTTTTTTAAACAACATATTTTAAAGGACAAAATGAGATCGAATAACTTAAACCGATAATCAACTTGTTTCACGGTAGCTCTCTAAAAGAAAAACGCACAAAGGAGCGGAGGAGCAGGAAAGCGCGAAGCTATTAAAAACCTTTTCCTTTCAGGTCGTAGTTCCTCGGAACAACCATCCTTATACCCCTCTTAGAGTTTGTTAATCTCTTAAAGGTGAGCCGTATTTTACAAGTGACACAAAGGCAAGTTTTAAATCTTTGGTTTGGGAACTTATTATGATAATGCCTCAGTCGAGAGCATTATATTGATGATGATTTTTATTGATAATTAAGGATAATGTTTTTATATTTTAAATTTTTCTTTTTTTTAAAAAGAAATGAAAAATATTTTTGTATTTTTATATATTTATAAATATAAAAAGAAAATATTCACAAACGAAATTGATAACTTCACGAGGAAGGGTCTTCAAGACACTAATCGTCAAACCGTAACGATATTGTCGCAATACACCTCCCCGGCAGCGGCGCCAAAAATTGATTAATTCCTTCTTATATAGGTATGTATAAATAAATAATAATATAATAAATACTACTACTTATATATATATTAACTAAACCAAATCAAGTGTCCCTTGAAAAGGTTCAAAGAAAGAAAATCAATAAAATCCGAGTAGTATATGATATTCCCGAGTCGTTTATCCCCAACGAGGGGTGATATTGACGGTTACGTTTCTAGTTTAACTTTTGGATGCTTGAATAACAAAGGATTTGATTTGGATTCTAAATTCTATGGGAAATTAATGAAATTAAACTAAGGAAAACTTAAAACTACGGGAAAATCATAAAAAGGTACGGGAATTTAAACCTAAACTACGGGAAAGCATAAAAAGGCAATGGATGACTTAAAATTCCACGGGAAGCATAAATAAGGCATAAAAGGAAATCCTAAGGCTACGGGAACATAATTTTAAAGTTAAAATACGAAAACGAGAAAGAGATTCAAAATTCGTTCTTTAAAAAACGAAAATGAGCAAATTTAACCCTACAAATGCAAATTTAATTTTCCTAAGCCCTAAATGATAAAAGAAAATTTTGAAAAAAAGAATTATATTTTTTTTACTTTTATTTAATTTTTTATGAATTAAAATCTATTTTAAAGAAATTAAATGATTAAAAATACTAAACTATTTATTAAAAATCTGGAAAAAATACAGAAAATAGCTTAAACTACAAGGTATGCAAGAAAAATAATAACTTGGAAAAAAGCTAAAAAAAATAAGCAGTTAAAAAGGGAAATTAGCAAATAAGCTAAACTACCTAAGATGTCTATATAAATAAAGTGGTGCAACATGTAACTGAAAAAGACCCAAGGGCGTTTTGTAGCAGAGGTGTGTGTTAAGTGTGCTGAGTATGCAAGGGGGAGGTCGTGGGTTCGACCCCCATGCCTCCCTTTCTGTAAAACAATTTTTAAAAAAAAACTTTTTTGCACAAATTTAAAGAGAACCTAAAAATAAGCATTTTTTATAACTGGAACATTTTGTGGAAACTTCAAATAAGCAAGGAAATCAGCTGAAAAGATTGGCAGAATGCCTATTTAAGACTAAGGCAAAAGGGCTTAAACTACTTGGCTTTTAAGGCAAAATAAGCAAAGTAAAAAGGGAAATAAGCAAAGACAGACAATGAACAATACATAATAAGCATAAAAGAACAACAATGAACAACTAGATTAAGCTGAATAGACATGAAAAAGAAATAAGCAACTAAGGGCTAAACTACTAACCAAACAGACCACCAAGGCACCTTTGGGCTTATTTTTAAGCCCCTAGATGGATCCTTGTGGCTTAATGGTCTATTTATCTTAAAAGCTGGAACAATAAGCTACAATAATCATCATTTAAAAAGGAGTTTGAAATTAAAATGGGATATGAAAAATGAAAAGGAAAAGGGGCTCTCACATTCAGTAGCTACTACAAAAGGCTTATTTGCAGCCTCAAATAAGTTAGTAAAAAGACTTCAAACCCTATAATAAGCTAAAACAGATAAAGAAGAACACCTAATGAGCTTATGCACTAAAAATCATGACTTGAAACTAAAGAGAACTTATTGAAATGAGCTGCTGAACTATGACTTTTAAAAGGCAAGAAAAATAACTTAAGACAGAATACACTAAAGGCAAATTACCAATTGACATTAAATCTAACTAATCCAACTGCATTTTACTCTAAATGAAAGTAAAAGAAAACTTTGAAAAGACTTTGAAACAAAGATCAATTAAGAACAATTTGAAAAGACTTCAAATCCACAGGTTCATATCACTTTTAGGAAATAACTTAAAACAACTTTTTAACTTAAGAAATTTATAAAAGACTGATTAAAATGACTAACATGAGCTTGTTAAAGATGGCAGAATGACCCAAATTAGTTTTACACAATTTTGACCCATTTTGAGTAGTTAACCCAAACACCCCTTTAAAAGGCATTTTGACATTTTTAAGCTACACAAACTGATTTAAGCAAGAACTTATGATAACTAGGTAACAACCAAACATAATAAGCATAAAATAGCTAAACACAACATATTTTAAGCAAAGAAATTAGATAGAACCAATTAAGTAGTTTTAAAAAAAGGAAATGACAAATTTGCATAAAAAAGCTTAAACTTAAATTTTCATTAAAACAATAAAAGATTACAAGATTCAAAAGTTAAAATGGCAGAATTTTTAAAGATAATAAAAACATGAAAATACAACTAAACTAAAACTACTCCTAAATCCTTGTTAATTTTTCTTCTGTCTTCTTTCTTCTTTTTATAAGATGTCCATGTCTTCACTTGTGTGCTTGTTGTGTTTGTGTTGTGAGAGAGCTTCAAAATATCATCTCAGCCATTCAAAATTCTTTGGTACCAAGCAATACGATCTACACCCTTGATTTCTTTTCTTCAAATCTTAACCAATGGGGCGGTTTAGGATTGTCAGGGTGTTCAAGAGCCCATGTAGGGGTGAGGTTGAGGTTTTTTTGTCATGGGGTGAAGGTTTCATGTCGTGTAGTTGCAGGGTTATGAAAGGGACATGGATAATGAATAGGGTTTAGGTGGGAAATAGGACTTGGGTTTAACAGGTAAAAGTTTTGGGACATAGAAAGATTGGTCCTTCATTTTGATATATCTTATTTCAAACATAGTCCTTGTGAGGTAAAGGTTTAAGGAAGGTTGGCAGATTTGGCCCTTGTTATTTGCTGGGTGTTTGCATCGTTAGTCCCTAAAGGACTAATGGTGTAATAACCATAAGGACTAACGAGGCCTTAACAATTGTTATGTGGTATGGGCTTGGTATCATTGTTTGGGCCGACTTATATATAAAAATACATTTGGGCTTTTAAAATTAGTAAATAAATACTATTAGGCTGACCCGACTTCGAATTTCGCGCTCTTTTTAAATCCGCTCTCGGTTTTGTCTGGTTTGGCTTTGTTTTTCATCCTTTAGTGAATATCTGGTACATGCACAGTACAAACATAAAAACAAGCATATATAAGGCATTTTATGTGCATTTTTGGTTGTTTAGGGTTGTTTTATTAAGTAAAAGGTATGTGTAATTACACACATACCAGGAATGCTGCTACTAAAAAGACTCAGAGGAATCTTCTAAAGTAGCAGTATGAAAATTTTACTGCATCTAGTTTAGAGGTGTTAGATTAAACCTTTGATAGGCTTCAAAAGCTTATCAGTCAGTTGGAGATTCATGGTGAAAGTATCTCACAAGAAGATGTGAATCAGATGTTCTTAAGAAGTCTGTTACCAGAATGGAACACACATACCATTGTGTGGAGGAACAAGCCTGAGATAGATACATTAAGCTTGAATGATCTTTACAACAATCTAAAGATCTGTGAACCAGAGGTCAAATGAATATCAAGCTCAAGCACACAAAATGTAGCCTTTGTGTCCTCAAATAGCATCAGCAAAACAAATGGAGTAGTTAATAATGCTTATGGTGCTACAACTATTAGCACTCAAGCTACTACTATTAACTCAACAAGAATTGACAACTTGAGTTATGCTGTCATCTATGCTTTCTTTGCAAGTCAACCAAATAGTCCACAACTTGACAATGAGAACTTGCAACAAATTCATCCTCATGATTTAGAATAGATGGATTTAAGGTAGCAGATGGCTATGCTAATAATGAGGGCAAGAAGATTCTTGAAGAACACTGGAAGGAAGTTTTCTATGAATGGTACTGAGACCATTAGTTTTGAAAAGTCTAAGGTGGAGTGTTATAACTGCCATAAAAGGGGACACTTTGCAAGGGAGTGCAGGGCTCCAAGGAACTAAGAAAACAGGAATAGGGACAACACAAGAAGGGTTATGCCAGTGGAGACATCTGATGCTTTGGTGTCTTGTGATGGTTCTAGTTATGATTGGAGTGATCAAGCGGAAGAAGGTCCAACTAACTTTGCACTCATGGCTTACACTTCTACAACTTCTAACTCTAAGGTATCTACTAATTCAAATTGTTCACCATCTTGTTTGGAAAATGTTAAAATTCGTAAAGAAGAAAATGAACAACTGTTAAAAGACTTAAGGACATCTAAGATAAATGTTATTACTTATAAAACAGGTTTAGAGTCTATAGAAGCAAGACTTCTAGTTTATAAGAGAAATGAGTCTGTTTATGAGGAAGATATCAAGGTCTTAAAATGTGAGATTCATTTAAGAGAAGTAGCCATTATAGAGCTTAGGAGGAAGATGGAACTAGCTCAAAAACAAAAAGATGAAATTCAGCTAACAATAGAAAATTTTGAGAATTCATCTAAAAGCATAAGCAAACTACTAGACTGACAGATAGTTGATAAGTGAAAAATAAGTTTAGGGTATAATGTTGTTCCACCTCCCTATACAGGAAACTTTATGCCTCCAAAACCTGATTTGTCATTTTCTGGTCTAGAAGAGTTTGTGAATGAGCCTATAGTTAGTGAGCCTATAGTTAAGAAGCCTGTAATTGAGTCTAGTAAAGCTAAGGATAGTGAAGCAAAGCCTAAAACAGTTAGGAAGAATAATGGTGCTCCACTTATTGAGGATTGGGTGTCTGATAGTAAGGAAGAAGATGTGCCTGAAGCTAAGATTCAAAAGAAAACTGTCAAACCTAGTTTTGCTAAAATAGAGTTTGTTAAGTCTAAAGAGCAAGTAAAATCTCCTAGAAAAACAACTGTTAAACAAGGTAATCAAAATAGACCAAACACATATAGTCCTAGAGGAAACCAAAGAAACTGGAATCACATGATATCTCAAATATTAGGGACTAATTTTGAGATGATTAACAAAGCTTGCTATGTATGTGGAAGTTTTGATCATCTACAGTATGATTGTGATAATCATCAGAGACAATTTAATAATAAAAAGATGGTAAACCAGTGTGGAACTATACTCAAAGGGTGAATCACCAGAATTTTTCTAGAATGACTCACCCTAGTCCTAAAAGGAACATGGTTCTAAAAACAGTATTAATGAGGTCGGGCCTAGTATCACTTACTACTGCTATACCAGTTAATACTGCTCAACCCAAAACAACAGTGAATAGTGCAAGACCAATGACAAATGTTTTTAATAAAGCACATTCAACTGTTAGAAGGCCCATTAACAACAAATCAACAACCAAAAATAGTAATTTCAGTCAAAAAGTTAATATTGCTAGGCCAAAAGTAGTACTTAATGCTGTTAAGGGAAACCAGGTTAATGTTGTTAAGGCCTTAGCTTGTTGGGTTTGAAAACCATAGACTAAAGTTTTAGACCATGTTTCTAAACAAAACAGTGCATCAATCACCCTAAAGAAGTTTGATTATGTTGATGCACAAGGCAGATCCAAGTTAGTAATGGCTTGGGTCCCCAAAAGAAACTGATTTTCTTATCCAATGTGTAGGGTGGTCCGTCAGAACTACACCTTAAAATATATATAATATATAATAAAATATAAAATATATATAGGAAGTATAATCTAAACCAGAATCAAGAATA